>CM035429.1:115009159-115201659 GCA_020310875.1 Ceratopteris richardii | reverse complement strand
TCCCTCTCTCTCTCTCTCTCTCTCTCTCTCTCTCTCTCTCTCTCTCTCTCTCTCTCTCTCTCTCTCTCTCTCTCTCTCTCTCTCTCTCTCCCTCCCGCAGCCCCTCTGCTGCGACCCCCCCTCCTCTCCCCACCCCGCAACCCTCCTCTTCCCTCCCTCTCCCTCTCTCTCCCTCCCTCCCTTCGACCCCCTCCTCTCCCCTCCCTGCAACCCTCCTCTGCCCTCCCTCTCCTTCCCTCCCCCCGCCCCTCTCTCTCTCTCCCTCTCTCTCTCTCTCTCTCTCTCTCTCTCTCTCTCTCTCTCTCTCTCTCTCTCTCTCTCTCTCTCTCTCTCTCTCTCTCTCTCTCCCCTCCCGTAGTCCTTCCCCCACGACCCCCTCCTCTCCCCACCCCGCAACCCTCCTCTTCCCTCCCTCTCCCTCCCTCTCCCTCCCTCTGCAACCCTCCTCTCCCCTCCCTCTCCCTTCCTCTCCCTCTCTCTCTCTCTCCCCTCTCTCTTTCTCTTTCTCGCTCTCTCTCTCTCTCCCTCTCTCTCTCTCTCTCTCTGTGTCTCTCTCTCTCTCTCTCTCTCTCTCTCTCTCTCTCTCTCTCTCTCTCTCTCTCTCTCTCTCTCTCTCTCTCTCTCTCTCTCTCTCTCTCTCTCTCTCTCTCCCTCTCTGTCTCTCTCTATCTCTCCGCCCCCCCTCTCGCAGCCCTTCCCTGCCACCCCCGCTCCTCTCCCCACCCTGCAGCCCTCCTTTTCCCTCCCTCTCCCTCGCTCCCTTCGACCCCCTCCTCTCCCCACCCTGCAGCCCTACTCTCCCCTCCCTCTCCCTCTCTTCCTCTCTCTCTCTCTCTCTCTCTCTCTCTCTCTCTCTCTCTCTCTCTCTCTCTCTCTCTCTCTCTCTCTCTCTCTCTCTCTCTCTCTCTCTCTGTCTCTCTCTCTCCTCCCGCACTCCTTCCCCCGTGACCCCCTCCTCTCCCCACCCTGCAGCCCGCCTCTTCCCACCCTCTCCCTCCCTCCACAGCCCTCCTCTCCCCTCCCTCTCCCCCTCTCTCTCTCTCTCTCTCTCTCTCTCTCTCTCTCTCTCTCTCTCTCTCTCTCTCTCTCTCTCTCTCTCTCTCCTCCCATAGCCCTTCCCCCGCGACCCCCCTCCTCTCCCCACCCTGCAACCCTCCTCTTCCCTCCCTCTCCCTCTCTCCGCAGCCCTCCTCTCCACTCCCTCTCCCTCCCTCTCCCTCCCTCCCCCCCTTCTCTCTCTCTCTCTCTCTCTCTCTCTCTCTCTCTATATATATATATATATATATATATATATATATATATATATATATATATATATATATATATATATATATATATATATATATATATATATATATATGTATATGTGTGTGTGTGTGTACAGTAAGCTTTAGGTGGCAAACGAGAGAATGTTCACGTTTCTTTGACTTTATAGCGGGCGAGGTGTTCTTGTGTTGCATGTGGCAGCGGCGCTGAGGCTTTTGCTGCAGGAATGGCGACCGATTGAAACGGACAGGCGATTGCCGTATACACTTCACCTTGGCTTGATATTCATGAAGCTCCGCATGCTTCTGGATATCCATGGTTTTCGTCAAAATAACATTTATGCTTGGACTTATGGAAGCCCTTGCAGCAATTGTGAAGCTCAGAGTACGTTGCAAAATCAAGCAATCTCTTCGAGGTATAGCATAGGCCTTCATTTGCATCATAGATTCATCTTTGGGAGCTTCGATGATCTGGGGTTTAGTGAGGAAAAATAACGACTTACAGTTTGTACACGTGTCTTATTTTATTTGGATCTGGGAGGTGTATCATTTCACAAAATTTTAAAAGTGAGTTATGTTGTGTGATTGATGCTGTATCCATGGGCTGTGGCGGCTGTTTTGAGCTTTTTCGGAGAGTGAAAAGGATACCTCGGTCTGAAAATGGATCAGCTTCGTGTGGATTCAGAAAAGGTCTTTTGCATGAGCAACTGCTTGGCTATAAGATAGAAGACTCTGAAGGAAACATTGTTAAGCGTTTTAAGCATGCAAAGTTTATGGTGCCTGTTCATTGCTACAAGGGTTCAAATGCTGTCGAGGATGTTACATCTGCCACAACTCAGAAGGTTGTCAAAAGTAAATTGAAGATGTCAGCACGGAGAAACATTTCAAGCAATGTTAATGAAGATGTCAATCGTATATTTCCTGTGAAGATGACTCACCATGAAGTTCATTCCGAGGATTTTGATGGAAACAAGATGATTAATGAATATGTGAAAATGTTTTTGATTGAGACTGGAAGCTATGGGAAAGTGTTTATTCATGAAGTTATTGATGATCGAGATAGTGACCATTTTTATATGGTGCTTGAGTATTTGGAGGGAGGAGGGATTTTCAAAGAATCTGGGCCACATGGAGGAATAGGACAAGCTACTGCACAACTTTATTTTCGGGATACGGTTGAGGGCCTTGTGTATCTTCACAAGAGGAATGTTGTACATGGGGATATCAAGCCTGAACGATCTTTTGGATGTCGCAATAATAAAAATGCCCATTTTGTGAAGGATGTTGCTATTTTTTATGGAACTGAGTTAACCCCTGGCACAAATTTTACAAAGATTTAGAGCATGCACATCAATGGGTCTCTTCCTTGGTCTCGAGATACTCGACTCTTGCATATTGGAGGAGATGATTTGAGCTCTCAAGAGGCAGTGGGCGTGGTCCGCCATTGCTACACGAGTCTATGAAAGATGAAGAAGTAAATGGAACAAAGAATGGACCTTCTGCTAGTGTTGTTCCTATCCCCACTCCTCATTCCAATATTACGGGCAGCACTTAATGAGGATCTCAGCTTCCATTCAAAAGTGACACTAAAAGCGTAAATGGTAAAAGTGAAAGTGGAGAAAATGACTATTACCGCCAACCATTCATGACGACTTCCTTTTTGAGGATCCAATTCAAGACTGGTGGCATATTTGATCTACCCCTCCAATTTTGGGCAATCAATCGCCACATGATCAGTGGACGTGAGGAATCGGCAAGGCTCTCTTGGCCTATTGAAGCCTATGAAAGCAATGGACTTGTGTTCATTTGGGAGACATATTCTTACATAAGTACATGGGTCGTCTCTTTGCACTCTGTGGTTACAAGAATACTCTAGGAAGTCACTGTGTGGTGCGGATACAGAGTGTGGGCTTCCTAGTGGAGGGCTAATAGCATTTTAGTGTGAAGAGAGTGGCATGGATTTGTCATTCAGTGTGAGTCAATGGTATTTTCTTGCTCTTTCCCTTAGAGAAAGTCTTCATACTTTGTATTGATCAGTGCTAGTCTGCATCTAGTTGTGTTCATTGTATGGATTGAACGAATCTCTTGTATTTATATTGTTTAGTTCTGGAGTGGCATGCTAGCATAGAGCATCAACTTTAGAGCATTTCTTTTTCCTATATTGTAATCATCTATTCGAACTAAGGAGTGGTTAGTGTTCCATTATTGTCATTTGTCATTAATATTACCCCTGAGTATTCACAACTTTGTGCAATTATTGATATCTGCCTGCTCACAGAAGTGTTAAAGGGTATATTTCCCTAAGGACAACCTCCCTTGAGTAGGCAAAGTACTGGAATGCTTGGTGCATGCTCCTGTTAAAAGTAGATACCCCAATACCTCCTCTATAGTTTGGCATGCACGGTGGGACCCTTGCATTTCTGTGAGAGGCCTTGAGGATAGTAAATAGTCCTTTTTTCAATATTTTTGCCCTATTGCATTTGCAAGTAGGTACATGGCCCATACGTGAGCAGATAAGGAGCCTCTTCGTGTACGAAGGAGCCTTAACAAGTCAGCTATATCTTCGTCTAGTGAACCTAGCTCCCCTCTACCCTCCTTGAATTTATCTATTGATTTGGGTGTGGCACCACTGTCAAAGGAGAAGCATAGGAGAACCTTAGACTTCTCCTCAGATACGTCAGTAGAGACACCAGTGCAAATGGAGGATCTCTCTCATTTACTCTCCAGACTCAATATCAAGTTCCCTACCTTTAAGGGACAAGCTTATGAGGATGCTGATGATCATGTGAGGAGGTTCATCTCCTTATGCGGTGGTAGGGTCTGCAGAATAGAGAGGATGCAATGCTGGTACTCTTCCCATCCACATTGGAAGGCCTTGCTGACAAATGGTACACTCAATATGCAGATGGCCATTTTGCTACATGGGAGGCTCTGAAGATGGTTTTCTCACAGACATTTCGACCTAGCGACTCCTCGGAAAGAGCTCTAGACCAGCTCGAGAATCTAAGGCTAAGATCAGGTGAATCCTTCCATGAACTTCACACTAGGACAAAAGCACTTGTTGCACTTCTTCCACATGCTCCAGGTGATTTCTTGGTTAAAAAATGGATAGAAAAAGCTTTGCCCAGGTCATCGCAGTAGAAGTTACACGAGTCTCTTAGATTAGATGCAACCCTCAATGATTTGTTTGTAGCATCATCACGCATTGAAGAAGCTAGGCAACATTTTGAACCGGATAAACAACCGAATTATGTTGCAGAACTAGACCCTATTGGGCAACTAAGGAAGGAACTAGAGGCATTGAGAATGCAACAAAATCAACAAGAAGAGAAGGTCTTGCCACCACTACGTCGTACTGATGATGAAGTAGCCCAACTTCTTCATGAGTTAGAAGATTTGTGGACCACTCAGGATATAAGAAGACAGATTTGGTGTACAGTATGTAACAACAATGGACATTCCAATGCTAATTGCCCTAACAAGGTAAGCTGTCAATTTTGTGGAAAAGACAATCATGAAGCTAGAGACTATTACTACGTTAAGGATACATAGCAACGAGGTAACCCTCAAGCTTTGGATTCATATTATGCTAGTACTTCAAATGCACCTAATAGAGAGGAAAATCATACGACAAAGCCTAGATATAATAGGCCATTGATGTTTTATTGTTGTGGTGACTATGGCCATATGCAAAATAGGTGTTCCCTTCCAGAAGATGCACATCCTTGTCAACATTGTCCAGAGGCCAAGGATCACTATACCAAAGACTGCCCAAGAAGCCGTCCTGATGGAGAGTGTTAATCTCCAAAAGAACAAGCTACACTTGAAGTTAGAGCACCTCTATATCAAGAGTAACTCAAAACCCAATTCTTCACATATGAATGTTCCTACTCATAATTCTCAGAGCCTGTTTACAATTAGGCTCTGAAACTTTAACCATAGACTCATTAACTATGGACTTAGATGTCTACAAAAGGATTCTTGAAATGATAAAGCATAGAAGGAGAATGCACAAAAACATCGGGTACAATTTTTTTTCCATTACTAGAAAACTTTACATCTGGATGAGAGAGCTAATCTTCACACTTCTCAAGTTTCTTATCACACCTAATTCTTCTGAATTCTTGTATTTTGTACTCCCATAAATTTGCTCTCACATTTTTCCTTTGTATATAGTCAAATATTTACAAGCTCATGACTATACAAAAGTATAAGTGAAATATCTCTGAATTAATGTACATATGTGTACACATCTTCATCTTCTGGATATGCACTTCCTTCATGCTTCATAACTTGATCTTTTCTTCAGCCCTTGACTTCAATTCTTCATCAAAACATCAATTGTTGATTGTCGTGCACCAATACATCCTGCTCCAATCCACATGATTGCATTCTCTCCACAAGAAGAAGGTATGACCACTCAGTCTTATGCTATTTCATCCTCTACAATGCCCATGATGACTAGAGCCAAACAAGCAACAACAATCCGTAGAGAGGAACAACAAGGATTCCAGGATAAAGAGAAGGGACAGAAGGCTGGGTGGAAGGGCCAAGCAGAAATTGAAGGAGCTTATGAAAGGATGGCTACTTCTCTAAGGGACCAACCAAGAAGTCTGCAAGAAGAGACTCATGAGGTAAACATTGAGGAGATCTTGAAAGGTATTCATCACAAGGTTAGTCTGTACAAACTCATAAAGATGGATTCAAAAATAAGAAGTGACCTATTAGAGATTGTCCACTCTGCTTACTTGAGCCAACCACCTAGCATAGATGGTTTCGTGGTTGATTTTCCCCCTGCACCCCTGGCAAACTATCAAAGCTCAAGGCTATCTGTTCTTATAAACGATGAAGTTCTCACATCTGTGATCATAGATGGAGGCTCTGGCATCAATTTGATGCCAGATTTCTTAATGAAGAAATTGAGTTTGAACCCCACCAAGATGGCACCGTTCACTATTACACTAGCAGATCAACACAGGGTTGCGCCACTTGGCATTATTGAAAAGGTACTTATGATAGTACAGGGTTGTCACTTTATTCTGAATTTTTTTATTATTGCACTTCCACAGGAGACTTCTTATCCGTTACTCCTGAGAAGACTTGACTGAGGCAAGCAAAAGCTTTGCAAGATTGAGGGAAAAACAGTGGATTTCAACGAGCACCAATAGCCAACTGCACCTACATTTGGAAGAAGGATTTGACTCAGAGAAAACTACTGGGGTATATTGTGGACACTCAGGTAATGCCCTCTCTACCCCAAGAAGAAGATACATTATTGAATTAGATGATGGAAAGTGCAGAGTGTTGCACAATGGAAATCAATGAAATAGAGGAAGAAGTTGCAGATAAAGGAGTTGCAGGAAAAGGCCATGAAGTTCACAAGGAGTTGGAGAATGAGAGTTTGCAGGAAAATACAAACTTTGAAGAGGCAACAAATATAGAAGTATCCGGGATGGAAAGTTATGAGCCTGCGTGTAGAGAAGATCTTCCCTTTTCGGATATACCTCAAGGATGGACGAGACAACATATTGTAGAATATAAGTTAAAGTCCGCTCCTGCATACAGTGGAGATGATTTCTCAAACAAGACTAGTCCTGAAACACTGGTTGAAGAAGTAAATCTAGGGGATAAAGAGAACTCTCAAGTAGTCCACTTGGCCTCTTGGCTATGGCATTATCCCTCTTTACTGTAGAAGGTAACTTCTTTACTTTTTGCTTATAAAACTGTCTTCGCATGGTCCTACAAAGATCTAAGAGGGATACCAGAGGAGCTTGGATTGCACAGAATACCCTTAGTTGAGGGAGCCATGCATGCAAGAAGTAGGCCGTATGGACTCAATCCAAAGTATGGAGAGGCGGTAAAGTTGGAAATTACAAAAGTAGAAGAAGCAGGTATAATTATTCCAGTAGAACATTCCAGGTGGCTTTCTTGTATGGTTATTTACCCAAGTAAAATAGTGGAAAAATAAGAGTCTGCATTGATTTTCGTGCCTTAAATAAAGTGACTATTCAAGATGGATTTCCTCAGCCCTTCACATAGCAAGTACTTGAGGAAGTAGCCGGTCACACTTTGTATAGCTTCCTGGATGGTTTTAGTTGCTACAATCAGATAGTGATCCATCCTAATGATAGGGACAAAACAACCTTCGTTACTCCATGGGGCACTTTTGTCTATACCCACATGGCCTTTGGTTTGAAGAATGCACCAGCTTCATTTAATAGAACAATGTATCTAATATTGGGCAAATGGTTGATAACCTTTCTACGCATTTTCATGGATGAGTTTTCAGTGTTTTCAGGAACAGATAGAAGAGCAACAGTTCAAGATTTCCATGACCATTTGGAAAATCTAAAGGAAATCTTTGAGCAATGTCTCAGAACAGGTTTGAAGTTAAATCTTGTGAAATGAAACTTTTTGGTCACTAAGCGCACTCTTCTTAGTCACATAGTATCTGCTGAAGGGATAATAGTGGATCCTGCAAAGGTTACTACTATTCTTTCCATGCCTATTCCATAAAACCCAAAGGAAGTACAAAGATTTTTTGGCCATGCAGGATACCATAGAAGATATATACGAATGTATTTAGAAATAGCTAAGCCCTTGTCAAGGCTTACCAGTAAAATGCTCCCCTCTCGTGGAGTGCTGAAGTTGAGAAAGCATTTTGTGAACTAAATTGAGCATTTTGTGGACTGCTCTACTTTTAAGTGTTCCTAACTGTTCATTAGAGTTTCATCTGCATACAGATGCCAGTCTTCATGCTGTTGGTGCGATTCTAGCTCAACCATCATCTCATAAGGTTGATAAACGGATCTCCTATGCCAGTAGACTACTTACCAAGGCAGAAAGGAACTACAGTACAACAGAAAGGGAAGGTTTGGCTATTATATTTGCTCTTCAAAAGTTTCAACATTACCTTCTCGGTGTACATTTTATAGTCATATCTGACCATCAGCCCTTGATGTACTTGATAAACAAACCTAGGGTGGCTGGAAGGGTTTGGAGATGGTTACTCGTGTTTCAAGAATTCAACTTTGATATTCATATTAAGCCAGGAAGAGAGCACTACATGGAAAATCAAGTATCCAGGACCGCAATGAGCGAGAAGGCAACATGTATTAATGATGAATTGGTGAATAGTAATCTCTTCCTAGGAGCAACTCAGATTGATTGGTATGATGGAATTCTCAATTTTCTTACTACTGAAAAACTCCCAGAGCATTTGACACCTATAGAAAAGAGAACATTACTCCTTAAAACCAAGGTGTACTCACTCATAAATGGAAATTTATATAAATATTGTCACGATGGTATCTTGCGAAAGTGTGTTTTTCCAGAGGAGGTAAATCTTTTGCTAGAGGCTGCACATAGTGAAGGGCATCTAAAGGGGGAAGAATTGGCTCACAGAATCATCCACAAAGGACTATGGTGGCCTCATATTTACAAGGATCCAATCAAGTTTTCTAAAGAATGTCACATTTGCTAGAGATGTGCTCCTATACCAACTAGGTTGAATTTCCAACCATTAGTCATATCCACAAGATGGCTCCCATTCGAACGATGGGGTCTTGATTTCATTGGACCAATAAGTCCAACTGGTCAACCTGGGGGTAAGAAGTATATTTTGATGGCCACATGTTACACAACTAAATGGATAGAGGCTAAAGCTACTATGGATTGCACAACCTTAGCAGCTGCTAAGTTTTTGTATAAACATATTTTCTCAAGATTTGGTTGCCCGCTAGAAATCACTAGTGATAGAGGCACACATTTTGTAAATCAATTACTCCAATTTATATTTGATAGGTACAAGGTTTTTCATAAAAAGTCATGCGCCTACTATCCAAGGGTGAATGGCCAAGCACAAAGCTCCAATAAGATTTTGATTGGATTGCTTCGCAAATTATCCTTCGATCATCAAAGCTTTTGGCCACAAGCATTGATCGGTGCAATATGGACTTTCAGAACTACAAAGAGGGGAACCACTGGCGAGAGTCCATTTTTCTTAGTATATGGAAAAGAGGCATTAACACCATTCGAATTTATTATCAAAAGATAACTTGGAGCCAAAACCATTGGAATTGAACCTCCCATTAGGAGATTGGTGGCATTTGAAGAATAGAGAGAAGGAGCCATGCAAAAACTTCAGGTAACACAAGACGGGCACAAGAAACTACACGACAGGTATCTTAGGACCAATGAAGTACAGAAAGGATTGTAGGTTTCGGTGCATCATATCCCAGGAGTTTCAACCAAATTGGCACCCAAGTGGATATGACCATATAGAGTGATAAAGGTATTACCACATGGAGCAGTGCATCTGGAGGATTTGCAGGGTAAGAGGATTCCCCTGGTCAATATCTCCAAGGTAAAGAAGTACCTGAATTAAGTCAAAATGGAAACACTTCATTCACTCTACATACCGTATTTCATTCAGTGATTGCAGTTTATTTTGGTCTCATTGAAATAAGCAAAATAAAGGAGGAATTGCACAGGGAAGGTGCAAAGACTTGATGTGGAGGTCTGTATCGCGGCATTTTCCCACAACCCTCCTCTTCCCTCCCTCTCCCTCCCTCCACAGCCCTCCTATTCCCTCCCTCTCCCTCCCTCCGTAGCCCTCCTCTCCCCTCCCTCTCCCTCCCTCCATCTCTCTCTCTCTCTCTCTCTCTCTCTCTCTCTCTCTCTCTCTCTCTCTCTCTCTCTCTCTCTCTCTCTCTCTCTCTCTCTCTCTCTCTCTCTCTCTCTCTCTCTCTCTCTCTCTCTCTCTCTCTCTCTCTCTCTCTTTCTCCCTCTCTCTCTCACTCTCTCTCTCACCCTCTCTCTCTCCCTCTCTCTCTACCTCTCTCTCTCTCTCTCTCTCTCTCTCTCTCTCTCTCTCTCTCTCTCTCTCTCTCTCTCTCTCCCTCCCTCCCGTAGCCTTTCTCCCGTGACCCCACTCCCGCAGCCCTTCCCCCGCGATGCCCCCCCCTGTCCCCACCCTGCAGCCCTCCTCTTCCCTCCCTCTCCCTCGCTCTCCCTCCCCTCCTCTTCCCTCCTTCTCCCTCCCTCTCCCTTCCTCCCTCCGACCCCCCTCATCTTCCCGCCCCGTAGCCCTCCTCTCCCCTCCCTCTCCCTCCCTCTCGCTCCCTCCCCCACTTCTCTCTCTCTCTCTCTCTCCTGCAGTCCTTGTGAAGAGATGGATAGGTATGTGCTTGAAGATGAAGAGGTGTTGCAAAATCCTTCATCTACACCAGCCAAATGAACTCCAGGAGTATATGGTGGGCCCTTTTAGCTTGCCAATGGATGTATTAGACACCCTATGTACCTTGGAAGATCACTCTCAAAAAGATAGATCAAAACAGATAAGTTGGAGTTAGCTCAGAGGTGAAAACTTGCTATTCTTGGTTCATACACCTGTCTAGTGTTTTACATACTTCTCTGAGCACAGTAGCAATTAGCTCAATTCCTCTTGAGGAAGTCTAGGCAGCTTAAAGAGCTAACTTTCAAGAGTAATCTCATAAAAAATAATGAACCACACACTGAGAATGAGTTTTAACAAGTGATGACATCATCCCGATTTTCACGGGCTGCTACAGAAATAGACCAGTGAGCAGAAAAATCACCATAACGCAAAATGTAGAAATCCAATGATTATGAAAATTTGTATGGTTATACTAGACAGTAAGCTGAATCCAACACGATTTAAATCACTGAATGTGGATAAGTAACCACTGAGAAACGCCTCTGACAAGATGAGTGAAAAAGTCGGGTACCTGACAGAGAGGTGAAGATAAACAGACCCTGTTGACTTCAAATGAACATAACTAAAGATTGCAACATCCAAATGACATGAAAATTTATGAGCATATAGTAGACTTATAGAGCTAACTTTACCAAGTTAAATCACTGAAAATGATGCACCAAGCTCAGAGAAAACATCTCTGCAAGCTGACTGAGAAAACTGAGAGTAATGGTAGTGAGTAGTACACTTCACAAGAACATGGAAAGATGAAACCAAATAATCATGAAAATGAAAGTATATTTCTTGTACAATACAATGACTTACTGATACATATGTGTGCCTTGTAATCACACCTTGATATGGCATAAAGCTCAGCTCTTGGAGGTCTTCACATAGGTCTCTCTAACCACGATTAAAACTGCCATCTATTTATAGTTGAGTTTGGGAGGCTAACTTCCCTCAATCACTCTCCAATCAATCAATGATTGATTTGATTCTCTACCTACCACAAATCAAGAATTCGTGGCTCCTCTTTCCATTCTTGATCATGTGGACTCAACCACTTAAGATTCTCTTACTTTTACATTAAGTAAACTCTCAAAAAAATTACAAGAGGTAGTTCACAAGTGAAGTTTACATAGTCTTCTTTTTAAAGCTTCTTCTAAGACTTTGTGAGACTCAAGCCAATACTTAGGCTTGTCATAGACTTGCTCCAATAGCTCCCCCTCAAGCCAAGTATGCTTGAGGTCTTCAATCTTCCAAGATTACCTACAAACCAATCATAGCCTTGAATTTGCAAAGCTTTGTACCATCCAATGCTTTGGTTAGAATATCTGCACATTGTTGATGAGTGGACACATATGATATTTGAATCTCTTTGCTTAGAACCTTCTCTTGTACATAGTGATAATGAACTTCAATATGTTTAGTCCTTGCATGAAAAAAAGGATTAGCAGCCAAGTGAATAGAACTCATATTGTCACCAAAAATAGTTGGAGTTCCAAACTCCAATCCAAGATCTTTGAATAATGTCTTCATCCACATAGCTTCTTGTGTAGCTATGGCAAGACCTCTATATTCAGCTTCAGTAGAAGAGAGAGCAACTGTGGGTTGCTTCTTGGATGACCATGAAATAAGCTTTGAACCTGCAAAGGTAAGATAACCTGAAGTGCTCCTTCTATCTTCCTTGGAGCCAGCCCAATCTGCATCAGAAAATAGCTTCAAACCTAAATCAGATACATAAGGATAATAAATTCCTTCATTTATGGTTCCTTTGAGATACTTGAGAATCCTTTTGGCAGCATCCATATGTGGTTTCCTTGGTGTGTGCATAAATTGGCTTAGCACACTCACACTGTAACATATATCTACTCTTGTCAATGTGGCATAGTTGAGACTACCCACTAGACTTTGATATGATGTGATGTCCTCTATGAGTTCACCTTCATGTGAGCTCAATTTGTGATTGACCTCCATTGGAGTACCTGCAATCTTACAATCTTGCATCTTGAATTTTGCCAACATGTCCTTAATGTACTTCCTTTGAGTGAGAAACAAACCATGATCTTTGTAGACAACTTCCAAACCTAGGAAGTAGGTAAGTGAACCCAAATCACTTATCTTGAACTCTTCTCTCATTTGATCTTTGATCTTTTTCATACCATCTGCATGATTTCCTGTCAATATAATATCATCTACATATACACATAGGTAGATGACCTCGGAATTACTCTTTTTAATAAAGAGTGAAGGATCTGCCTTGCTTGGTTGAAAGCCTTTGTCCTGCAAGAATGAAACAAGCCTGAAATTCCAAGCTCTTGGAGCTTGCTTGAGACCATACAATGCTTTGTTAAGTTGACACACATAATCAGGATAAACTTGATTCTCAAAACCAGGTGGTTGTGCCATATATACCTCTTCTGTTATCCAATCATTCAGGAATGCATTCTTTACATCTAGTTGAAGTATCTTCCAATTCTTGGAAGAGGCAATACTAAGCAAAACCCTAATAGTAGGCATCTTTGCCACAGGAGAGAAAGTCTCCTCATAATCAATTCCCTGAGTTTGTGCAAAGCCTTTTGCCACAAGCCTTGCCTTATACCTGTTAATTGAACCATCAGAATTCTTCTTGAGTTTATAGACCCATCTTGAGCCTATTACCTTCATGGATGAAGTCTTGGGCACCAAATCCCAAGTGTTGTTTTCCTCAAGTGCTTCAATCTCTTCCTTCATTGCATGCTTCCATTCTGTTTTTGCTTTGGCCTCTTCAAATGATGATGGCTCCTCTTGGTTTATGTCCTATGCTATGTAGATAGAATGTTTAGTTACTAATGAGGTGTCAAACCCATACCTTTCTGGTTTTTTCTTTTCCCTCATAGATCTTCTTAGGCCATGATGTGATGATTCTGCTTCATGTCCAAGTTCCTGCAATTTTGCTTTACCTTTAGACTTCCATGCTTTGATCTTTTCCATGTGAGATTCTTCATCATCCTCTGAGGTGTCTTGTTCTTCAATCTTTGATTGTTCTCTACCAAGCTTTGGAAAATCTTCTTCAAGATCATATGGTAAATTGATCTTCGTGCATGAATCTTCATACCATGAATTGTTCTCATCAAAAACTACATCTCTGCTTACCAAGAATCCTTTGTTGGTAGGGTTGTATAACCTGTAGCCCTTTTGATTGTTGTCATATCCAATAAATACACACCTTTCTACCTTTGGATCCATCTTGCCTCTAACCTGTGAAGGAACATGAGCAAAAGCAATACATCCAAAAATTTTACAATGATCTAAGCTTGGTCTTCTTCCATTCCAAGCCTCATATGGAGCCATCCCATCAAGGGATTTTGAAGGCAACCTGTTAATCAAGTAAGTGGCTGTAGATACAGCCTCAGCCCATAAGTAATTAGGTAAATGCTTTTCATTTAACATAGACCTTGCAGCTTCAACAATTGTCCTATTCCTCCTTTCTGCCACTCCATTTTGCTCAGGAGTGTACCTTGTAGTTACCTCTCTTTTGATTCCTCTTTCTTGAAGAAAAGAATCAAACTCATGGGAGAAGTATTCTCCCCCTCCATCTGACCTTAGCCTTTTTAGTGATTTACCTGTTTGATTCTCCACAAGAGCCAAATATCTTTTGAAACATGAAAAAACTTCATCTTTGTGTTTCATAAAGAATAGGATAGTCCATCTACTGCAATCATCAATAAAGGAAACATAATACCTTGATCCAGATATTGAAGCTTCCTTGCTAGGTCCCCATACATCTGTATGAACCAACTCCAAGAGATCTCCATGCATATAACCTTTCTTCATGAATGGTAACCTATGAGACTTTCCAAATTGACATGCACTACACTTATAAATCATATGTTGTTTTGACAAATTAGGAAGTCCAAGTACACTTTGGTCCCTACAGATTTGCTTTAATGACCTTTCACCAATATGTGCTAACCTTTTGTGCCATACTTCCAATTCTGTGAGTGTCTGACTACCATAATTAAAGAGAGCAATGTTTCTAGTGTCCTGTAATTCAAATGTGAACAATCTACCTGTCTTTTCACCTTTTGCAATTCTTCTGAATCCTTGACTTGGATCTTCAACAAATGCTCCTGCTTTTGTGAACCTGACTTGCAACCCTTTCTCTATTATCTGCCCAACACTTATCAAATTCTTTGTAATGGTAGGGACATAGAGTACCTTACTGAGTAGGTTGATGTTTCCATCAGGTGCTTTGACATTGCCTATTTTCTCCACAGGATGTTTTGTATCATCTCCTGTTTGTACCTCATGCTTATTCCTTGGATCTTCTAAATCTGATAGGAGTGCCACATTTCCTGCCACATGATTTGAACAACTTGAATCTATGTAGAAAACATGCTCATCAGATTTACCTTGTGGCATAGCCATGTTCATGATCAATAATGAATCCTCTTTGTTTGAGTCTTCTGTGTAGTTATTGTAGTCTCTCCTTCCTTTGTAGCCTCCTTGATTCCTCTATTGTATCCTCTGCCTCTTTGATTCCTGGAATTCCTAAAGCAATTTTCAGTTGTATGATTAGTTAATCCACAAATAGAACATGAGTTGGAGTCTTGGGATCTCCCCCTGCCTTGTCTACCTCCTCTTCCTCTACCTCTGCCATGTCTTCCTCTACCTGCATAGTTAGCTTGATATGTACCTGCTTCATCATCCACTTTCTTTGCCTTTCCTTTGTTATCTTTGGACTTGCTTTTATCAGTGTATAAAGCTGAAGATTGATTACCTTTAGAGCTTTCTCCATTTTTGATAAGCTTTGCCTCTTGAGTAAGTAGTTGACCAATGAGTGTATTGAAATCAGGTACATGCATGTCCATGTACAAATCCATAGCTGTGGTGAATGCTTCCCACTTGTCATCTGCCTTCAAGCCATTGATGACCTGCCTTACAATTTGCTCTTCATCTATTACCTCTCCAATGCTTCCCAACTGATCCGCTATGTCCTTGAGCTTTGTGACAAAATCAGTCACATTTTGTTTGGGAGCCTTCTTGAGAGTTGTGAAATCCAGCCATAGTTGATGCTTCCTAGCTTTGGTACTTGAAGAAAAGAAAGCTTCAAGTGCATCCCACACTTCCTGAGATGTCTTACAACTTCTAATGTGAGGCAACAAAAAATCTGAGATAGAGTTGAGGAGATAAGACCTTGCAAGTGCATCCTTGGAGCACCATGTGCTCAATCTTTCTTGCTCTTCTTGTGTTGGTTGACTTTTGTTCCTGAAACTTGGCATAACTTCATCTCCAGCCACATAACCATATAAACTTCTACCTTGGAGATAAGGTTCCATCCTTAATGACCAAGCTGAGTAGTTACCTCTGTCCAATTTGTCAATTGATGAAGGAAATCCATCTGCCATGTTGTCCAACCTTGCTCTCATACCACTGTGAAGAGATGGATAGGTATGGGCTTGAAGATGAAGAGGTGTTGCAAAATCCTTGATCTACACCAGCCAAATGAACTCCAGGAGTATATGGTGGGCCCTTTTAGCTTGCCAATGGATGTATTAGACATCCTATGTACCTTGGAAGATCACTCTCAAAAAGATAGATCAAAACAGATAAGTTGGAGTTAGCTCAGAGGTGAAAACTTGCTATTCTTGGTTCATACACCTGTCTAGTGTTTTACATAATTCTCTGAGCACAGCAGCAATTAGCTCAATTCCTCTTGGGGAAGTCTAGGCAACTTAAAGAGCTAACTTTCAAGAGTAATCTCATAAAAAATAATGAACCACACACTGAGAATGAGTTTTAACAAGTGATGACATCATCCCGATTTTCACGGGCTGCTACAGAAATAGACCAGTGAGTAGAAAAATCACCATAACTCAAAATGTAGAAATCCAATGATTATGAACATTTGTATGGTTATACTATACAGTCAGCTGAATCCAAACACGCTTTAAATCACTGAATTTGGATAAGTAACCACTGAGAAACACCTCTGACAAGATGAGTGAAAAAGTCGGGTACCTGACAGAGAGGTGAAGATGAACAGACCCTGTTGACTTCAAATGAACATAACTGAAGATTGAAACATCCAAACGACATGAAAATTTATGAGCATATAGTAGACTTATAGAGCTAACATTACCAAGTTAAATCACTGAAAATGATGCACCAAGCTCAAAGAAAACATCTCTGCAAGCTGACTGAGAAAACTGAGAGTAATGGTAGTGAGTAGTACACTTCACAAGAACATGGAAAGATGAAACCAAATAATCCTGAAAATGAAAGTATATTTCTTGTACAATACAATGACTTACTGATACATATGTGTGCCTTGTAATCACACCTTGATATGGCATAAAGCTCAACTCTTGGAGGTCTTCACATAGGTCTCTCTAACCACGACTAAAACTACCATCTATTTATAGTTGAGTTTGGGAGGCTAACTTCCCTCAATCACTCTCCAATCAATCAATGATTGATTTGATTCTCTACCTACCACAAATCACAAATTCGTGGCTCCTCTTTCCATTCTTGATCATGTGGACTCAACCACTTAAGATTCTCTTACTTTTACATTAAGTAAACTCTCAAAAAAATTACAAGAGGTAGTTCACAAGTGAAGTTTACATAGTCTTCTTTTTAAAGCTTCTTCTAAGACTTTGTGAGACTCAAGCCAATACTTAAGCTTGTCATAAACTTGCTCCAATAGTCCTTCCCCCGTGACCCCCCTCCTCTCCCCACCCCATAGCCCTCCTCTTCCCTCCCTCTCCCTCCCTCCGTAGCCCTCCTCTCCCCTCCCTCTCCCTCCCTCTCTCCCTCCCTCTCTCTCTCTCTCTCTCTCTCTCTCTCTCTCTCTCTCTCTCTCTCTCTCTCTCTCTCTCTCTCTCTCTCTCTCTCTCTCTCTCTCTCTCTCCCCTCCCCCAGCCCTTCCCGCGTGAACCCCCCTCCTCTTCCCACCCCGTAGCCCTCCTGTTCCCTCCGTCTCCATCCCTCCTCTCTGACCCCCCTCCTCCTCCCTCTCCCCCCCCCCCCCCTCTCTCTCTCTCTCTCTCTCTCTCTCTCTCTCTCTCTCTCTCTCTCTCTCTCTCTCTCTCTCTCTCTCTCCGTCCCGCAGTCCATCCCCTCTCTCCGCCCCGCAGTCCATCCCCTCTGACCCCCCTCTTCTCCCCACCCCGCAGCCCTTCTCTTCCCTCCCTCTCCCTCCCTCTCCCTCCCTCTCCCCCTCCCTCTCCCTCTCTCTCTCTCTCTCTCTATCCCTCCCTCTCCCCCTCTCTCTCCCCCCCTCTCTCTCTCTCTATCTATCTATCTATCTATCTATCTCTCTCTCTCTCCCTCTCTCTCTCTCTCTCTCTCTCTCTCTCTCTCTCTCTCTCTCTCTCTCTCTCTCTCTCTCTCTCTCTCTCTCTCTCTCTCTCTCTCTCTCTCTCCTCTCGCAATCCTTCCCCTGCGACGCCCCCCTCTTCCCACCCCGCAGCCCTCCTCTTCCCTCCCTCTCCCTCCCTCTCCCTCCCTCCCTCCGACCCCCTCCTCTCCCCACCTCGCAGCCCTCCTCTCTCCTCCCTCTCCCTCCCTCTCCCTCTCTCTCTCTCTCTCCCTTTCTCTCTCTCTCTCTCTCTCTCTCTCTCTCTCTCTCTCTCTCTCTCTCTCTCTCTCTCTCTCTCTCTCTCTCTCTCTCTCTCTCTCTCTCTCTCTCTCTCTCTCTCTCTCTCTCTCTCTCTCTCTCTCTCTCTCTCCCCTCTCGGAGTCCTTCCCCTGCGACCCCCTCCTCTCCCCACCCCGTAGGCCTCCTCTTCCCTCCCGCTCCCTCCCTCCACAGCCCTCCTCTCCCCTCCCTCTCCCTCCCTCTCCCTCTCTCTCTCTCTCTCTGTCTCTCTCTCTCTCTTTCTCTCTCTGTCTCTCTCTCTCTCTCTCTCTCTCTCTCTCTCTCTCTCTCTCTCTCTCTCTCTCTCTCTCTCTCTCTCTCTCTCTCTCTCTCTCTCTCCTCTCGAAGCCCTTCCCCCACGAGCCCCCTCCTCTCCCCACCCTGCAACCCTCCTCTTCTCTCCCTCTCCCTCCCTTCGCGGCCCTCCTCTCCCCTCCCTCTCCCTCGGCACCATCCTCTCCTCTCCCTCTCCCTCCCTCTCCCTTCCTCCCCTCTCTCTCTCTCTATAAATATATATATATATATATATATATATATATATATACAGTAAGCTTTAGGCGGGAGACGAGAGAATGTTCACGTTTCTATGACTTTATAGCGGGTGAGGTGTTCTTGTGTCGCATGTGGTAGCGGCGATGAGGCTTTTGCTGCAGGAACGACGATCGATTGAAATGGAGAGGCGATTGCCGTATACACTTCACCTTGGCTTGATATTCATGAAGCTCTGCATGCCGTCATGATACCCATGGTTTTTGTCGAAATAACATCCATGCTTCTACTTATGGAAGCCCTTGTCGCAATTGTGAAGCTTAGAGTACGTTGCAAAATCAAGCAATGTCTTCGAGGTATAGCATAGGCCTTCATTTGCAACGTAGATTCATCTTTGGGAGCTTAGAAGATCTGGGGTTTAGCGAGGAACATTAACAACTTACAATTTGTACATGTGTCTTATTTTATTTGGATCTGGGAGGAGTGTATCATTTCACAAAATTTTAAGATTGAGTTATGTTGGGTGATTGATGTTGTATCCATGGGCTGTGGCGGCTGTTTTGAGCTTTTTCGGAGAGTGAAAAGGATACCTCGGTCTAAAAATGGATCAGCTTCGCGTGGATTCAGAAAAGGGCTTTCGCGTGAGCAACTGCTTGGCTATAAGACAAATAACTCTGAAGGAAACATTGTTAAGCGTTTCAAACATGCGAAGTTTATGGTGCCTATTCATTGCTACAAGGGTTCAGATGTTGTCAAGAATGTTACATCTGCCACAACTCAGAAGGTTGTCAAAAGTAAATTGAAGATCTCAGCACGGAGAAACATTTCAAGCACTATTAATGAAGATGTCAATCGTATATTTCCTATGAAGACGACTCACCGTGAAGTTCATTCCGAGGATTTTGATGGAAACAAGATGATTAATGAATATGTGAAAGTGTTTTTGATTGCGACTAGAAGCTATGGCAAAGTGTTTCTTCATCCCAATCAGTTGTTTGGCAGCCTCTAATGCTATCAAGGTATTGAGAAAGTCTCCCCTCTGCAAAGTCCGTGTGGCCCCATCACAAACAACTCTTACGGATGTCATGAGAGAGGTTGAAATAATGAAGATTTTGCACCATCCTCGATTTGTAAATCTCATTGAAGTTATTGCTGATCTAGACAGTGACTATTTTTATATGGTGTTTGAGTACGTGGAGAGAGGAGGGATTTTCAGATAATCTGGGCCACCCGGAGGAATAGGACAAGCTACTGCACAAATTTATTTTCGGGATACAGTTGAGGGCCATGTGTATCTTCACAAGAAGAATGTTGTACATGGGAATATCAAGCCTGAACGATCTTTTGGATGGCGCAATAATAAAAATGCCCATTTTTTGAAGAATGTTGCGATTTTTGATGGAACTGAGTTAACCGTTGGCACAAAGTTTACAAAGATTTAGAGCATGCGCATCAATGGGTCTCTTCCTTGGTCTCAAGATACTCGACTCTTGCATATTGGAGGAGATGACTTGAGCTCTCAAGAGGTTATGGGCGTGGTCCATTGTTGCTAGAGGAGTCTATGAAAGATAAAGAAGTAAATGGAACAAAGAATGGACCTTCTACTATTGTTGTTCCTATCCCCACTCCTCATTCCAATATTACGGACATGAGTTAATGAGGATCTCAGCTTCCATTCAAAAGTGACACTAAAAGCGTAAATGGTAAAAGTGAAAGTGGAGAAAATGACTATTTCCGCCAACCATTCATGACGACTGCCTATTTTTGAGGATCCTATTCAAGACTGGTGGCATATTTGATCTACCCCTCCAATTTTGGGCAATCAATCGGCGCATGATCAGTGGACATGAGGAATCGGCAAGGCTCTCTTGGCCTATTGGAGCCTATAAAAGCAATGGACTTGTGCTCATTTGGGAGACATATACTTACATACGTACAGGGGTCCCCTCTTTGTACTTTGTGGTTTTAAGCCTACTATAGGAAGTCACTCTGTGGTGCGGAAAGAGAGCGTGGGCTTCCCAATGGAGGGCTAAGAGCCCTATTGTGTGAAGAGAGTGGCCTCGCTTTGTCATTCAGTATGAGTCAGTGGTATTTTCTTGCTCTTTCCCTTAGAACAAGTCTTCATAATTTGTATTGATCAGTGCTAGTCTGCATCTAGTTGTGTTCATTGTATGGATTGGATGAATCTCTTGTATTGATATTGTTTAGTTCTAGACTGGCATGCTAGCCTAGAGCATCAACTTTAGAGCATTTCGTTTGCCTATATTGTAATCATCTGTTCGAACTAAGGAGTGGTTGGTCTTCCATTATTGTCATTTGTCATTAATATTATCCCTGAGTATTCACAACTCTGTGCAATTATTGTTATCTTTCTGCTCACAGAAGTGTTAAAGGGTATATTTCCCTAAGGAGAACCTCCATTGAGTAGGCGAAGTCACTACAACATATGAGGAGCTTACCGATGCTTCATATACCGATGGTCACAGTCGATGTCGGTATAGGCCTCGGAAAATCTCACTAAGAGATACTGACGGTCAAGTGACCGTCGGTATGACCATTTTAAAGGGATCGTCGGTGTGGCCCGCAGCCGTCGGTATGAGCGTCGGTATATGCATCGGTATGTCCGTATAAGCGTCGGTAATTTACTGGGAACTACCAGCACATATACCGATGCCCATACCGGCGCCTATACCAGCGGCGAGTTTTAAACATACCGCAAACCCGAGAGCAAAACTTCACATTTTTGCGCATGTTTGAGTACTGTTGGTCTTCTGTCAAACTTGCGCGCGCGAACCGAATTGCGACCTGCATTGTTTTGTGCACACACACACACACCGATCTCTCTCTCTACACACACACACTCTCTCTCGGCTTAGATCTCACATCTTGGTAAGTGCTGCACATACTGTTAGCATTTGTGTTTCTCTATGGTTTAAGGTTTGTAATTTCTCTTTTCTTTGATTTTGCAGAAGTTCTTTGGCATCGATTGTTTGGAATTGGACGATAGACGACCTACATTACGCTTTGACGACAACGATTCAAAAGAGGGACATACTTGTAAGTGATTCTTTTATTCTCTATTGAGAGAGAGAGAGAAAGAGAGAGAGAGAGAGAGAAAGAAAGAGAGAGAGAAGAGAAAGGAAGATAGAGAGAAGAGAAAGGAAGATAGAGATGGGAAAATAGAGCATACATACACACACACATACACACACATTTACACATTTACACATTTACACATGCATAGATACACACATACATGTACACATATGCATACATACACACATACATGTACACACATGCATGCTTACATACACACACCTATACACACATGCATGCTTACATACACACACACACACATATACACATGCATGCAGACACACACACAAAATTTACACACATGCATACATACACACACATGCATACACACATACATACAGACACATATATACACATATGCATACATACACATACATACACATACACATATGCATTAGGGTTATTACGCTACTCACACATACATACACATACACATAATATATATATATATATATATATATATATATATATATATATATATATATATATATATATATATATATATATATATATATATATATATATATATATATATATATATATACATGTATATACACATGTATACAGAAATATAAATATTTTAGGTATAGATATTTAAGATTAGGGTTTTAGGGTTTAGTATTTCAAATTTCAGTCTAAGTCTTTTTCATTAGGGTTTTAGGGTTTTAATACGTAGATAACATATATACACAAACACACATATACATATAATACATACATACATATAGATACACATGCATACAAACATATACATATTTTAGATTTAAATCTTTAAGATTAGGGTTTTAGGGTTTTAACACCTACATAACATATATGCACACCTACACATGCACATATAATACATATACACATGTATACAGAAATATACGTATTTTAGGTCTAGATATTTAAGATTAGGATTTTAGGGTTTAGTATTTCATATTTAAGTCTAAATCTTTCTGATTACGGTTTTAGGGTTTTAATACGTAGATAACATATATACACAAACACACATATACATATAATACATACATACATGTAGATACACATGCATACAAAAATATACATATTTTAGATTTAAATCTTTAAGATTAGGGTTTTAGGGTTTTAACACCTACATAACATATATGCACACATACACATGCACATATAATACATATATACATGCATATACACATGTATACAAAAATATACGTATTTTAGGTCTAGATATTTAAGATTAGGGTTTTAGGGTTTAGTATTTCAGATTTAAGTCTAAGTCTTTCTGATTAGGGTTTCAGGCTTTAATACGTACATAACATATATACATAAACACACATATACATATAATACATACATACATGTAGATACACATGCATACAAAATAATACATATTTTATATTTAAATCTTTAAGATTAGGATTTTAGGGTTTTGACACCTACATAACATATATGCACACATACACATGCACATATAATACATATATACATGTATATACACATGTATATAGGAATATACATATTTTAGCTCTAGATATTTAAGATTAGGGTTTTAGGGTTTAGTATTTCAGATTTAAGTCTAAGTCTTTCTGATTAGGGTTTTAGGGTTTTAATACGTAGATAACATATATACACAAACACACATGTACATATAATACATACATACATGTAGATACACATGCATACAAAAATATACATATTTTAGATTTAAATCTTTAAGATTAGGGTTTTAGGGTTTTAACACCTACATAACATATATGCACACATACACATGCACATATACTACATATATACATGCATATACACATGTATACAGAAATATACGTATTTTAGGTCTAGATATTTAAGATTAGGGTTTTAGGGTTTAGTATTTCAGATTTAAGTCTAAGTCTTTCTGATTAGGGTTTTAGGGTTTTAATACGTAGATAACATATATACACAAACAAACATATACATATAATACATACATACATGTAGATACACATGCATACAAAAATATACATATTTTAGATTTAGATCTTTAAGATTAGGGTTTTAGGGTTTTAACACCTACATAACATATATGCACACATACACATGCACATATAATACATATATACATGTATATACACATGTATACACAAATATTTATAATTTAGCTCTAGATATTTAAGATTAGGGTTTTAGGGTTTAGTATTTCAGATCTAGAATTTTAAGATTAGGGTTTTAATTAAATATATATAATTAAATATATAAAATTAAATATATAAAAATAGGATTATGTAAGGAGAAAAATTTGAATATATAAACAAATATATATATAAAATAAGATAATTATATACATAAATAAATATAAAAAGAACTAGTGTTTTAAATAATCTAATTAAATATTTATAATTAAATATATAAAATTCAATATATAAAATTCAATATGTAAAAATAAGATTACGTAAGGAAAAAAATCTGAATATATAAATATATATATATATATATAATAAGATAATTATATACATAAATAAATATAAAAAGAACTAGTGTTTTAAATAATCTAACTAAATATTTATAATTAAATATATAAAATTAAAAATATAAAAATAGGATTACGTAAGAGAAAAATCTGAATATATAAATAAATATATATATAAAATAAGATGATTATATAAAGAAATAAATATAAAAAGAACTAGTGTTTTAAATTATTTAAATAAATATATATAATTAAATATAATTAAGTAAGGAAAAAATCTGAATATATAAATAAATATATATATTAAGGTAGGATAATTATATAGATAATAAAATATGATAAGAACTAGTATTTTAAATAAATAAATGAAATATGTATGATTAAATATATAAAAATAGGTTAAAATTTAATCATTTTAAATAGAGTGAATATATATACAATACACAAACACACATACTTATAAACCTATCTATATTCACATATATATACATATACACATATATATACACATGCATACATATATATACATGTTTTAGTTCTAGGTCATTTGGATTAGGGTTTTAGGGTTTGAACACCTACATAACATATATACACACATACACATACACATATAATACATATATACATGTAGATACACATGTGTATAGAAATATACATAATTTAGGTCTAGATCTTTAAAATTAGGGTTTTAGGGTTTAGGCATACATATAACTTAATTAAGAGGAAAAAAATCTCAATAAATAAATAAATCTATATATAAAATAGGATCAATCAAGAAAAAACCCGAATATATAGATAAAATAGGATAGCTATATAGATTAGGGTTTTAAAACTAGGCTTTTAAGTTTTTTTAGGTATTTAAGTATTTAGGTTTAGGTTTAATAAAAAAAAATGTTATAAAATGTCCATATTGTACCAAATGGCTTCTTTGGATCTTGAAGAGAGAATGGCATGTCCTTGCACACAGTGCAAGTATCAAATTTATCGGAAACGATGGATTTGTACTGCACATGTTAGAAAGTATGGATCCTTTGATAGGAGTCGACTAGAAAACCTACACTATCATTCGCATGCTCCCCGAGGTGAGCAGATGGACCCAAACGACACTGCACTGGTAACCTCTCGTGGACATTGCCTCCAACACGTGGAGATGTGAAAAAACTTTTATAGTCCATTGGAATGGATTATACTAAAATTCATGATTGTCTGAATGATTGCATTCTCTTTCGGAATGAGTATGAGCATCTCCACGTATGTCCAAAGTGTGGAGCCAATAGATTTAGAGAAGACGTTATAGGCGAAGCAATCCCCGCAAAGGTTCTTCGCCACTTTCCTATCATTCCACGAATTAAGAACATGTTTAGATGCAAATCTATAGCTGAGTTAATGTCATGGCATACAAAGAGCAGGTCTACAGATAATGTAATGTGAGTGCCAGCTGACTCTGATGCTTGGAAGCACATAGGTAGTAAGTGGCCAGAGTTTGCTAGTGAGCCTCGGTCCATACGTCTAGGCCTAGCTATGGATGGAGTGAATCCATTTGGATTACGCAGTTCTTCATGGCCTGTATGTTTGGTGAATTATAATACCCCACCATGGTTGGCCACAAAGAAAGGTCATTTATTATTAGCTCTTATTGTACCAGGTATGTATAAGGTAAAAAACATGGATGTATATCTTGCACCACTTGTGGAAGAACTGTGCATTTTATGGGATGGGATCATTGTGCGTGACATGTCTCAACCTATAAGAAGACGAGACGTGCGAGTGCAAGGCATACTTATGTGGACAATGCATGATTGGCATGGTTATGGTGAATGTTCAAGTTTATCGATTTCGGGTTACCATGCTTGTCCTTTATGCAGACCACGACTCGAAGCACGCTATTCCAAAGCACTACATAAAATTTTCTATGAAGGACATCATAGATATTTGCCTGATGGGCATGTTTTACGTGAAGGACAAATTGGTCGACAAGCACAACACCAAATGAAAGCTAGCGATTGGAAACAACTCTGGGATTCAGAAAATCCAGTTGCTGGCATGAAACGGTTGTCTATTTTTCATGAACTCCCTTATTGGAGTGAATTGGTGATCAATCATTTGGTAGACCCGAAGCATATTTTCAAGAATGTGGGAGAGATGCTTTGGAAAACTTTGATCGGAAAGAAAGAAAGCAAAGCACAAAGGGACAACTTAGAAGGGCGAGGTCGTATGCGAGAGTTGTGGGCAATGACTAAGCCTAACGGAACAGTATCGTTACCAAGAGCTCCTTGGCTGCTTCACAGGATGGAAGAGCAACAAGTGAAGAAAACAATTTCAGAGTTTCGTACACGTACTGGATGCATGAGATGTCTAAAGATTGCTTCCATACGAAACAAAGATCTTGCAGGACTCAAGTCTCATGATTGGCACAAGTTTTTACAGTTTGTGCTCCCCCCTTAAAAGATTGTCTTTCAGAGGATGTATAAAAAACCATTTATAAAATTAGTTCTTTAGTACGGTGGATATCTTTTAAAGAGATAAATAGAGATAGCATAGAGAGTGCGAAACTCAATGCTATCGAGGCTATTTGTATGGTAGAAAAATACTTTCCCACAAGTATTCTCACTATTCAACTTCATTTACTGGTTCATGTAGTAGATGAAGTTGCAATAGCACGAACTGTCCATAGTCGATGGATGTTCTTCTTAGAGCGCTTTATGAAGACATTAAAAGGGTTTGTTCGACAGAGAGCACATCCAAAGGGTAGCATGGCAGAGGGATGGCTTGTACAAGAATCTCTTGTATTCATAAGTGAGTTTCTACGTATATCAGATCCCCAAATGCCTCACTTATGGAGCGATGATGAAGATGTTCATCTCGTAGGCGATGAACCACAAGGTGAAGATTGCAAAGAAAAATGGATGTAGCTTTCATAGAGAAGGCAATGAAGTTTTGCATAGTTAACTGTGAGCCTATGCAAAAGTGGTTAGAAAGGTATGAGCTTGCCAAGGAAACTAACGCAAAGGAAAGAGCTCAGTTTCGAAGAAATCGTTCCACTCGATTTTTGCCTCTTCCAAAAATCCTTCAACCTCTCCCACCTTTTCCAACGAGTAGATGGCTAGATGCAGCGGTTTCACAAGCAAAGGCAGCGGGTGAAGATATCTCTAAAGAAGAAGAAGAACTCGCAAAAGGATGTGATTGGGAGTATATTAAATACGGTGCACTATGGTCTCATGGAGGACACTTTCGAATCGCACGAATCGATCAAAACCGGTCTACTTTTTACAGTGGAGTGATGGTGAATTTTTTGCAAAAACGTAGAGCGAGTGGAAGAGATGATAATGCTCTAGAAGGCGAGTTAGATTATTGTGGTGTGATTCAAGACATTTTGAAACTATCTTTCAAAAAGTTTGATTACTTTGTTTTTGACGTGAAATGGTTCAAAGTAGTCACCTCTAGAAGAAACGCAACAGTGAGACGAGATAAGAGCGGTTTGCTTCAAGTCGACTCCACAAGATTATGGATAGATGAAAGGGATACATTTGTACTTCTCGAACACTGTGAGCAAGTTGTTTTCATACCAGATTCATAAGACCCAGAGTGGCTATTTGTTTTACAAGTCGCTCCACGTAGTAGAAAAATTTTTGAAAACATAGATGTAGAAGAAAGTCCATCTCTAGTGGACTCAGAGATTCATTCGATAGTTGAGGAGGAACAGATCATTGTTCGAGAAGAAGAGGTCATTGATGAAGAGGTCATTGTTCGAGAAGACGAAGCAATAGACGATGATCAAGAGAAAACCAGCATAGCAAGCAATTTAGAAGCCATCAATATAGAGATAGATATTCTCGATGCATCGGATCTTCAAGAGGATACTAGAATAGAGGACTTTTGAATAAAACACTTGTACGTACTAATTTTTTGTTTTTTTTTTGTTTACTCCCTATATTATTTTTCTTATCGCGTGCTAATTATTTGAGTTCTTTTATTACAGAGCATGATGGGAGACAGTCCTCCAGTCACTCCACATTCCATGATAGAGAAGAAGTTTTTGTAGTTCATCTCTCAGGTTCCTCCTGTGTATATGGCCGCTGCATCACAATATTGGATCTCTCGTGGTAGCACTCCTCCCGGCCTCACTCCTGGCGGCCTTACTCCTGCCGGCCTCACTCCCGCTGGCCTCACTCCCGTTGGTGTCACTCTCGCCGGTGTCACTCCTCCCTGTGTCACTCCTGCGGGTGGTGCTACTCCCGTAGGAGGTATGTCTCCTATCTTTGTGACTCCACCACGACCATCTTTGCAGCCATCTCCTACTGGGTCTACTAGTAGACATGTGCATTCGACACCTCAGCGCGATACAGGGTCTGGCCCGTCTCGTAGATCGAGGTCACGCTCTGGAGCAGGAGGTTCTAGGAGTGGATCTATAGGTAGGTCTGGAGGCGGAGGAGGCGGTTGTTGTGGAGCCAGTGCGACGGACGTTGTGTCACCCGCTTCTACTCCTAGGACGAGTACCTCAGATGTAGGTACGCCACACAGTACACCACGTAGTACACCACATACACCTTGGGGTGCTCATGACCATGATGACTCCAAGGTGTATAGTATCCGAGATGGAGCTCCGGTGATGGATGCGGCTAGCAAAGCAATGCATGCATGCATACGACAGCTTTGCTCCATCCAGTTTGGACACTCCATCATGCTGAAATGGAGTGAACAGGATAAAGATCGGAAGAATTATATCACACAGACGATTTACAAGGAGTTTCGACCAGCCGATGGACAGTCGATTGTCAGTTCAGAGTGGATTCTGCACATCGCATGTGAGGTCATGTCACATCGACGATCCGAGGCTCGTGATGCATTCAGAGAAGGCTTACCAAAGCCTGTGTGGTTAGATGCTGAGGAGTGGGACATGATTCGTGATGAGCAGCAGCAGACTCCTGATCGATATCGCCAGCAGTGAAATGCCGCAGCCACACGTCTAGAGACAATTGGACCGTCACATTTGGGCAGCGGTGGATAGGACACGATGCGTCATGAGTTTGTAAGTACCATTTCATTTATTGAATTTATTTGTGTTAAATTTCTCATACATGTTTCTCTCTCTTTTTATATTTGTTTCACGAGCTGGCAATGGGTTGTCCTCCAACACGAACGGAGGAGTCTTACGGATATAGTCATGGGTTGATTGCACTATTACAGGACTTGGAGGGACGCGGTGCGGTAGTTTCATGGGAGCATTTGTGATGAGGGAATTAAGTTATAAACTTGGTTTTTACTTGTTTGTAATTTTCATGTGAATTTATCTCATTCCATTAATGTTCTTTGTTGTAGGACTCTTGATATGGAACGTTCTTTGCATGTGTATGGCAGTGGAAGACCAATATTTTGTATCTGATTTCCATATGGCAATACATTGCTTTGCCACATTTTGTAAAAGCATCATATATGACAGTGGTTTGCCACACTCTTGTACATACTTCATTATAGAAATATATAACTTCTTTTGTACATGGTTCATTGTTCATTCTGATTATCTCTTTTGTGTACAATAATACTCTGTTTCATGAAATCATATTTCGGTTGTCATTAGAGTACACATCACATGTACTCGGCTTTTTTTGGGCAGAGTCTATTGTCTTTTGTTAAGCAACATCATGGTAATGTTGCTGTAGCAAAAGACAAAACACTCTGCCCAAAAAAATTTTTGCAGGTATGGTCGTCGATATACGCGACGGTACTCCCAGTAGTGTCATCGGAATAACCGTCGGTACACCCAGGAGGCGACGCAGCAGAAGCCGATTACCGACACCTATACCGATGCTTATACCGACGCATATACCGATGCCTATACCGACCTATATACCAACGCATATACCGATGCCTATACCGACTCTTTGGTACCGAGGCGCAAACCGACCTTTACACCGGCGTCACGGCAAATAAAGCCGCGTTCATTTTCCTCAGTAAAAACCTTGGTATACCATCCATCTGTTGTAGTGAGTACTGGAGTGCTTGGTGCATGCTCCTGTTAAAAGTACCTACCCCAGTACCTCCTCTACAAACACACTCATCATTTCCTATAGAGTCTACTTCGTTGCTTAATAGGAGCCAAGGAACAACGAGTTTTGGAAGGTGGATAGAGCCTCTTGAAACTTTCATTGGATGGAAGATCCAATTGGGAGTGGGTTCCTAATATTAAATGGTAGATTTGTGCTAGAACCAATAATAAGGATGAGTTAGGATTTTTTAATGTGAAGTTCTTGGTTAACAATCTTGTGGACATATCGATGGTTCATGCCTCATGTAACAAAAAGGAATCTTTGTCTAAGCTTATTTTTAAGAGGTACAATAACTTGTCCATCTCGAGAGTGTGGAAATGGAAATACCGCAATATATTTATATTCTTATTGTTTCTATTTGTGGTTGTCTATTGGAAAATCAAGCTTACACTATGCTTGAGGTGTACTTGATCTACATCAAAAAGCTATCACTTGGATTATGTCAGAAATATCCATTACCAACTCTTTTATGCTCATTTATTATAATTTTTCTAAGAATTTTTTAATGGATCATTTGCCAATCTAAAAACCTAGAGATTCACACTTGTAAAAGGAGAAAGTGAGAGCTCAAATTCCACAAATTGTAGGTGTTTGAGTTGATAATCAATCGCCAAAGAGTAGATGAGATTAAATCTTCATTTTTCCTAGATTATAGGAAAGTGAATTGATTCTCTTCAACAACCTATCCCACGAAATTCAAATTCAAAATCCACTTGTAGAAGTTGTGAAAAACTTCAAGATTCTATATAAAGGCTTCAAATCATGTTTACATTACAATGAAGCAGTATACATGCATTTCAGGTCATCATTGTGTTGCTCCTTTGTTTTTCTACACCATCTTCTTCAACAACAGGGAATGTCGAGAGGCTGCTCGTCTTTCTACAGAGCTCTAGATTGGATGAGCAAGCATTGATTGGAAAGTTATTAGCATCTAGGTTATATGTACAAAGTTCATATGTTTTAATTCATTATATGTTGAATAAACTCAGTTTTACTCTCATGGTCGATTTCTATATAACCCCAAAATTTGGGGGTACCTCTATTGAGTGTTAAGTTCATTCTAGAAGCATTTCTTTCTTATTATTTGTGCTCTATTGCATTTAAGAAACTCAAGCATATTTATAAAACTCTTCCAAAAGGAATGTTTCTAATTATAATCATGGTGGTTGCTATGAGCACTTGAAGTTGATTGTTTCATCCAAAGATAGCAACTTTTTTTGAGTTGGTCAAAGTGAAAACTTATTTGTTTGTACCAACTCTTTCTTCTTGATGATCCAAATTTTATAGCAGATTTTATTACACCAATCACATAACTATAAGGTCTATTTGAATCTCCAAAATCTCAAGGATTGTTCATGCACTGGTTGGCTAGACCAAACTTCATCACTTGAGAACTCACTCCACCTCCTTCAAGCTTCTCCAAGTTCCATCAATGGTATTGGAGCTAGATCAAGATGGGTAATGTCTTTCCCTCCATCAGTGACAAGCTTGATATACACAACTATGTTGCTTGGAAAATTAGAGTGGGGGCCTATTTGCAAGGTCCAAATCTTTATGGAATTGTAGCAGGTGATGAAGCTATGCCTACTTCATGCACAATAGGAGATAGAAAAAATCACACTTTGGTGTGCAAGGGATGTTCAATCAAGGTCATATATACTAAAATCTATCTTTGATTTTCTATTACCACATATTAGAGATGCATGACATCTCAAGGGGCTTGGGATGTCCTAGAGACTTTGTTCTGTGATACTACAAAAGCAAGAAAGAATCATCTTTGGAATGCATTCAACCAAATGAAGAAGAAACCTAAACAAAATATCACAAAGGTTGTTACCAAGCTCAATGAAGATGTAGACAACATAGCATCCATTGGAGATTGATTGAAGAAGAAAACATCATAATGCAAATTGTAGATGGAATTAGAAGTCATACACAATGGAACTCCTTCACCATAGTTTATGATCTCATCATGGATGTAGAGACCCCAAATTGCAACATATTCCTTGGAGAGCTCTTCAACCAAGAGGCCAACAATAATATGAAGCAAGGTAACTCCTATCAAAGTACTAGTACAAGTGTTGTTTATGTAGATAAGAGAGTTAATAAGCACAAAGGCAAGAAGAAGGAAGATGATGAATAAAAGAATTCCAAACCTAACTATGCAAGCTACAGCAAGTGTTAAGGGAAGAAGAAAGGAGCAAAGAACAACAAATCAATATTTGAAAATATTCAACCTTGTGTCATTTGTGAGAAGACCAACCATACCACTCAAAATTGCTAGTTCAAGCATCTATGAGGATGGCCTGAGGTGATTAGTGATCCAACTCAAAAATCCACATCAGCCCTTTGAACTTGAACACCCGGTGGTCAAGTTCGAAGAGGGTTCATACATTGATAACGAAGGAACCATGAAGACTCAGTGGTCCCAAGGAACACTGATGTAGTGAAGAACACTAAGGTTCAATGTCATCTCATAGTAGAAGAGCTGCTCAAAGCAAAACCTGAGCTATGGAATCATGTGAAGCATCAAGTCCCAGAACTTGAGTCCAATATGCCAAAAGCAGGCTCTAAGCAGAAAGTAACGGAGATACCTCTAGACAAAATAGGGGACATGTGTGAGGGTGAAGAAGGTAACACTTATCTTCCAATCACCTACCAAGGTTACATAACCAAAGCAATCATAGATTCAGGTGCCGGTGTTGCTATTGCGACCACCTCCTTGTGGAAGCAATGGGGCAAACCCACATTAAGACCAACTAGAATGAAGCTTCAAATGGCTGATGGTCATTTTGAAAGACCTCTAGGATTGCTAGAAGGGATAACTCTAACCACTTGTGGTGTAGAGTTTGAGCACACATTTGCTATATGTGACTTTGAGAAAAATAATTTTTATGAGCCTTGATCCTAGGAAGACCCTTCCTATGAAAATTGCAAATAGTACAGGATTGGGGAACCAACTCCTTGTGCTTGCAACACTTAGGGGTCACCACCAAGGTCAATTTGAAGGATTAGTCCTTCAGAGATGTACCATCCCTATAGTGGAATCATATCCACAAAGCGAAAGAAGATTCCATCTCTGTGCATTCTAAAAGTTCACCTCATCCATCATGGCTACATGAAGATACTCATTTGTGGATGTGCAAGATCGTAGAGGAAGAGGAAAAACATTTGAAGGCAAGAGAAGAAGGAACTTCGCCAGGAGATAGACTAGTTAGGGACCCAGCCTACACACCGATGATCTTTCCAGATGAGGAATTTGAGCCTTATGGCTGGTCTGAAATCTTAGCCACCATGGACATTGTTGTCAACGAGGAAGAGTGGACACCTCATTGTGATGAGGAGGGTTATGATATCTCAGTGTTCATGTGTCAGCCCTTGCTAGAAGAATGTGACCCTAGTGATGTCATAGAAGAAGAAGAGAATGACGATGATATAGAGTCCATTGTGATGGATAGTTGCTTTAACTCAGAGCAGCACTATCTAGAAGATATAGGAGTGTTCACCCAGAAAGAAGAAGAGCCTCTCACAAGTATTAAAACGGTACATTCAAAGGATGGAAGTGAGAGCAGTCAAAAGAAAAAGAAAAAAAAAAGCAAGGAAACAAAATGAGGAGGAATAATTGTTTGAAGTACTAGAAAACCTCAAGAAATATGAAGTTGACGACCGAAAAATTTTGGTACAAATGCCTAAGAGAGAGGCCATCATAGGAGAATCATATGATAATAAAAAAAGGACCAAAAAGATTGTTGTGACCATTGAGGAGAACGAAGAGAGATGTACCTACATAGGAGATGACATGAGTGCAAGAGAAGAAATGGAGCTCGTAGCTCTATTAAGGGAATATAGGGATGTGTTTGCATGGCAGTATAGAGACTTGAAGGGGGTAGATCCAAGAATATGTTCTCATACGATTCCCATGACCGTTGGTACCAAGCCCACCAAACAGAAGCCCTACACATATAATGATACATATGCAGCCAAAATAAAAGAAGAAATTTATAGGCTGATTGAAGCTGGATTCATCTATGAGATTGAGCATACTGAATGGGTGTCCCCCATTGTAGTGGTGCCCAAGAAGAACGGGAAGTTGGGAGTGTATATTAACATTAAAAAAGTTAATGCCGCTATGATCAGAGATAGTTATCCACTTCCAATCACGGAACACCTATTGGAGCGTGTTGTAGGCAAGGAAGTTTATAGCTTCCTTGATGGATTTTCAGGTTACAATCAAGTAGCCATTGCCCAGAAGAACAACACAAAATAGCTTTTGCCAGAGAGTGGGGAATCTTTGCATTTCGTGTGATGCCATTTGGGCTCACCAATGCACCTGCAATATTCCAAAGGCTCATGTGTCATGTCTTCCAAGAGTTCTTGCGAAAGAGCTTAGAAGTGTATGTGGATGATTTATGTGCTCATTCCCAAGAAAGAAGATTTCACATCCCGGCGCTCAGACAGATCTTCAACAAGTGTAGAGAATATTGAGTGTGTCTGAACCTAGAAAAGTGTATGTTCATGGTGCGTCAAGGTAAAATCTTAGGTGATATTGTTTCTAAGAATGGAATCTCAACAGATGAAGATAAGGTACGAGCCATAGCGGAGCTGCCAAGGCCAATGAATGTTAAAGAGGTACAAGCCTTTATGGGCCATTGTGGATATTACCGAAGGTTTATCCACATGTACGCGATCATAGCTAGACCCCTTTATGCCTTGTTGTCTAAATTTGAGTGGAACAACGAATGCGAGAATTCTTTCAATGAACTGAAGAAACGTTTGTGCACATCACCAATACTGACCACTCTTGATTAGAATAAAGGATTCCATGTCCATGTGGATGCATCCAATCACGCCATAGGACGTGTGCTAGCACAACCCACAGGTGAAGGAAACTTAGATTTGCCCATAGCATATGCTAGTAGAAAGCTCACCGCAGCTGAACAAAACTATACCACAACTGAGCGAGAGTGCTTAGGCATGGTTTATGTTGTGAAGAAGTTTAGACACTATTTATTGGCCAACAATTTCAAGTTTTTCACTGATCATCAAGTTTTGTTATATTTGGTCAATAAACCTTGCAATACAGGACGCTTAGTAAGATGGTTCCTCTTACTAATGGAATATGACTTTGAAGTCGTTGTTAGGAAAGGTAGGACCCACCTCTGGGCAGATCACCTTTCTCGCATTACTTCAAGAGAGTCACCTCAAGGAGTGTTGGATGAACTACCTGATGCTTATATGTTCAATTTAGAAGTTGTTCCTAAATTGGCAAATAAGTTGGTACCAGTCCTAACCTTTGGACCTGCAAATAAGAATGTGAAAACATCACAAGAAGAAATTGTAAAATCACAAAAATATCACATATTGGCAGGAAGCATGTACAAACATGATACTGAGGGTGTATTAGCTTGTTGTGTTGAGGATGATGAACATAGTAGTTGGTTGCAGCAAGCTCATGAAGGATTGCTAGGAAATCACTATTCTAAACAACGAACGTTGCAGAATCTAAAGCGTTTAGGAGTGTATTGGCCTAGCATGGACAAAGAAATACATGAGTGGATTAAGAATTGTCCAATGTGCAGAGAGAGACCCCCAGTGGAGCATGCGACCATTTATCAAGTGTCATTAATTCCAGATTGGAGTGCTCCATTGGTAGAGTTTATGAGGTCGGGAAGATTACCCAAAGAGGCTAGTCTAGCAAGAAGACAAAGCATGGAGCAAGAGGCTCAAGGCTATGCCTTACTAGGAGACAACCTATACCGAAGAGGCAAAGATGGTTACTTAAGATTGTGCGTTCATGAATCAGACTATTTAAAGGTCTTAGAGATTGCACACAATGGTGTTGTAGGTGGACTTTTTGGTCCTGACCGAGTGATCAAGACCATTCTATTCTTAAGACTTTGGTGGCCCACTCTCCATATGGATGCACATACCTATGTGAAGAAATCTGAGACATGCCAACGTGCACAATATCCAGTTAGAAAAGATGAGATGCCTTTGAGGCCAATGATGGGAGGACGTGCATTCTCGAAATGGGGTATAGACAGTGTAGGTCCTATTAACCCCCTAGCTAGAAACTCCCATGCAGAGTATATTATTGTAGCCACAGATTACCTTACCAAGTGGGTAGAAGTGAAAGCCACAACAAAGAATGATGCTCAGACTACGGCTAAGTTCTTATTCTAGAATGTGTTCACGAGATATGGACTACAAATAGTGTTAGTGAGCGATAGAGTCACACACTTCTTGAATGAAGTCATTGAAAATCGTCTCCAAGAATTCTTGGTGATACATAAGAAGTCTGCCCCCTATCACCCACAAGCTAATGGACAAGCCGAGAGCACCAATAAGATCCTCTCTAATGTATTGACAAAACTGGTAAATAATAAACGCTCTGATTGGGACAAACAACTTCATCATGTTGTTTGGGCTTATCGAGTTGCCTACAAAAGGGTACTCAACGCCACCCCATTTCAGATGGTCTTCGGACATAATGTTGTGCTACCATTGGATTTCCTAATCCGAGCTTTAACGGTAGCACAAGAGCATGAGTGGAATGGAAATGAGTTGTCCTCTAGGATCTTTGATCTAGAACACTTAGGTGAGATGAGGCTACGAGCGCCGACAACATCTATGCTGCAAAGAAAAGACAAAAGGCATACTTTGATGCACACATCAAAGATAAAGGATTGAAAGAGGGAGATCTAGTTTTGGTTTACACACTAAAACAACATGCCCGTAAGTTGGAAAAACGAGGATATGGACCCATGATCACTAACAGAATTTCCACTAGCGGTGCAGTTCAGTTGGCTACTTTAGAAGGTGATATCTTGCCCAACTATATTAGTGGATGTAGAGTCAAGTTATACCAAGAACCTCTTACAGAGGATATGCTTACGAGACTCAACAATGCTAAGAAGCGAAAAGAAGAGGAGTTAAGGGTGAGAGAAGAGGCACAGGCAGAGGCTAGAGAGGGCATAAGGTGAAATAAGTTAAGGCGACTAGGCCTAGATGTCAACTCAAAAGCCCCAAAATATCACATGGATATGTGCCAAAAATCACGCATAGCGACTTCTCAAGTCATTGACCGAAGACCCTTTGTGACCATAGAGATAGGACAAGGGAAGGGTGCAAGGACTGTGAACGCATTGATTGACTCAAGTGCAGCAAGTAGTGCAGTTAGACTTTCCTACTTCCAAGACTTGTAGTTGAACATCAATCCCATAGAAGCTTATCTCATAGGATTGGGAGGTGTGGAAACCCCTTGTTTGGGCGAGGTGGAACTTCCCATCTACCTTCAAGGTGTTCCAATGAAAGTCAAAGCGCTAGTGTGTCAAGATGAGAACCTTACAGAACCACTTGTCTTGGGTCGAGATTGGATCTATGACAATGTAGTTAACTTAAACCTAAGAAGTCAAATTCTTCAAGTTTGGGTACATGAACAATGCATTACATTAGAATTCGAGAACTACATGCTCCTAGATCATGGCACCATACACTCTATTAGTTCTTCTAAGACTAATGATATGGAAGAAAATGTTGTATGTGTCAAAAGCTCTATGATGCAGAAGGATTCAATCATGGAAGAACAGGTTCGAAGGTGGGTGGATCTTTCTTCTTCTCCAAAGAATCAAGTAGCCACAGTAGTGAGTCCATCACACAAGCAAACACAACCGTTCACGACAACTGCTACATCAAATAGCAAGACACCATTCGATAAGAAAGCAGTTCCGAGCATGAAGCAGACCTGGGTACGCAAAGGAGCGCAACCACCAGCCTTGCCCCCACAAATCCCATCCAGGCAAGCCAACCAGGCCAAAGGACGAAGGAAGAAGCTCGGACAAGCTCAATCACAAGGTATCCAACAAGTTTGCGTGCCTAAGAAATTAGCTGCAACTCAACAAGGGTGATTACAGATGTGGGTACCTAAGAAGCCTTACACCCACAACAACCTATGTTCTCCCACATGTGAAAGGTCTCAACAAAGAGGCCAAAAAGAGAAAAGGGTAAGAACCACGTATAGAGACCGAAGGAAGATCAAATCAGCTCTTCAAAAATAGTAGGAAGACGTGCAAAAAGGATATGGGTTTGGAAGCCAAAAGTACAAGTAGCCTCCACCGAACCAAAGCGCCATCCACACTGGATACCACCCAAATGCTGTTCTAGAATGGACTCCAATAAGGAGGATTACATCAGTTTGAGACTCAATGGATACCTCCATCAAGGTCGGCATGAACCTCTGCAAATAACATCAAAAGCCTCGACGAGCGACAACCATGTGCTCCTTGCACAACCTTGTCTTTTGCACCATTCAGGTCATGCATTTCCAAAGTATGCATTAATATAGGGCCACATTACATGGCCGTGCATAGACACAAGTGAGAGTCCCATGCACAAGAGCACATTGACACATGTAAACCATTTTTTGATACTAATCTTTGTCTTCTTGTTTTGTGACATTGTTCCTCTTATATAAAAAAAAAGAAAGAACTTGTTCCTAGGTTTCGCTCATGAAACATGAATGAGTCATGCTTAGTTGAAGATTGAACCTTCGATTACTGGGCATTTATCAGTTTGGATAGAAGTGTGTCTCAGCTAACAGATGATATAATTGCTACCTTATCTGGTAGATGTCAAGAACTTGGCATGAACATGGCATCCACAACTATGGTTTCCTATTACTATGGTAGGAGTAAAGAGCTTGAAGGTCCGCAACTTGAGTGATGCTTCACTACTGCATGTATGAGAGCATACAGGGAGATATCTGCAAGGGGTAGTTCTGGTAACCTACAAATCTTTGTATGTATACTGGATAAGAAGACTCCTGCTTATGATGAGCTAAAGAGAATATGTGAAACTAAGCTTGGTGTAGTTATCAAATGTTGTTTGTCAAGGAATATAAAGAAATTCAATTCTTTGTATTTGGCAAATGATGCTTTGAAAAGAGGAGACAAGATCAGCCACTCAAAAGATCTCATCAGTGGACCATCAACACGGACATTCATCAATAATGTTCCATTGCAAAGGCCAAGTGTACAACACGAAGAGATGAACATCGATCGACCTTCTCCATGGTAAGTATCTTTACTTTGGAAACATCATAACCAGGATAGCTTAGGATACCTCTTCGTCGCCATACCCTTGAGCACTTAGCTCAAGAACACCAATTTTTGCACCATACTTCTTCCGATGCATTTTCCAAGTAAGCATGCATAGGGCTACATTACAAGGCCGTGCACAAGGCACATATTTTCCTCAACCCATGCACGAACACACTTACCCATCATCCATTGCGGGTTATGAGTGCTTAGCATGACTACTATGAACATCGACTTTGGAAGATCTAGAGGACATCAACGGAGACTCACAACGACACAGTCATGATTGAATCCAACAAAGAAGTACATACCAAGGCACTACAACTTGCAAGGGCTCGCAGTGACAGATGACGAGCCCCCCAACCCTGCCACATCTGGAAGCCACACGACTTTTTTCCATACAGAAGGGACACTCCCTCTCAAAGCACTACTTGGAACAACCACTACAACAAGGGTCTGTCAGGGATGACAAACTCGAGAGGGGGGGGAGTGTTGGAACTCAAGGTCAAGCATAAAAAATGGAGGCATATCAAAGAAGTGGACATAGAAGAAGAGAGAGCAAGTAGGGAGCTCTAAGAAGTGTATGTCAAATTTTCAGAAGAATCCCCTACAAAAATAGTGATTTTCATCACTAAAAACCATTGTAAATACCATTTTCCATTTTTGTAACTCCATTTTGTTCAAGCTGAGGAGTCCTCGAGCTTGAGGAGTATTAGAAGTATCATCCTACCAATTTTCATAATTTTTAGACTTCGTTTGAGCCCTCAAATAAGCCCTGGAACCTAATTTTTAATTAGGCCGGACACTAGGTCTGGACAGGGCCAAAACTAGTCAAAAAACTATAAAAAGAGCTAGAGAGCTCATTTTTGAGGTTAGATTGTTAGAGAATAGAGCTTTCAAGGCTTGTACAAAGGTATATGAACCATCAAAAATCTCTCAAAAAATACAATAAATGAGCATATGAAAAAGAACTCTCCAACAGATATTCTTTCGACGCGATAGCCTTTGATGTAGATCAAATCCACCTCAAGCATAGTGTAAGCTTGATGTTCCAACACTACACACATCCAATACCCTCCACTATGATTGGTAAAGTCAGGTAGAAATTGGTGAGCATACTTTGGAGGACTATGAGATCAAACACGCGCCTCTTTGCAGCAGAAAAGTTTTGATTTGAACTTATTTTGGCCTTTGAGTACTTGATTGCAATGAGTGTGTTAATAGTTTTGCCCTTTTGTGACAATAACTTTCTTTCACCAATACAAGTTTGTCAAAGTGTACTATAACTTTAGCATAGCTCGATAGGGTTTTTCTCTTCAACGTTGTAAGATACCATCAATTCTTTGCATCAATACATTTAGTCATTGGCCATGGCTAAAAGCAATGACGTATTTAGTATATCAAACATTGAGGATAATTTGGATTGTGTTGATATGCATTGTAGGAATACATGATGCATGATGTATTAGCAGCAAATGGGTTGTGGAATATTATGCCGAGTGTTGAAAATTATTCTACTAGGTTTCCAAATATTGTGATTGAAGGTGATACAAATGGTGTTGAAGACCATGATCTTCAATTTTCTAGTTGTGTTATGTTTTTGTTTGCTGCACCTACTATAGAGAAAATTTATTGGGATGGTAGAGGTGCATAAGCACATGCATTGATAGCTTTTTCTTCAAACCTTTCATTATCCCATACATTTCCTCTTGGAAAATAAAAAAACATTCTTGAAAAACTTTAACAACATTATACGAGGCAAGAAATGAGGCTCCTTTTGCTTATATCAGAAAATTCTTTGGAAGTGAGCATACAAGTGAAGGAGATTCGATGGATGTCTTTATGAAAAGATCAAATATTTGAAAGAGCACTTAATTTTTGCTAACAAAGTCTTGCAAGATAGTTCACTTATGCAAATTGTTCTTTACAATATTCTAGATTCATATCTGAGGTTTGTTTCTCCTCTTCCACTGATGATGAAAGGCAATTGAAATGTGTTGATGTTTTAGGAGTTAGTCTCTATTTTTTTGTATGAGGATCAATCTATGTAGAATAGGTGAATTATGCATGTTGAAGATGAAGCTTTCCTAGCTAGTTCAAAGGGAAAAGTTAAATGGAGCTCATCTATTAGTAAGTAGAAATTACAATAGACTATAAAGTTGAAGAGGGAAGACAAAGATGACAAGAAAACAAAAAAAGAAAAAAAAAACGTAGAAGTACTATATGTAAAATGATCATTTCACAAAGAGTTATCTTAAACTAGCTACAAGGGAGGGAAAGAGGAAAGAGGTTGGAATGGTTGTTGTAGAGGCTTCCACACCAAAAATAAAGTATGATTATCTTTTTCAGCATGAAGAATGGCCTTGTACTAATGTTTGGAGCTATGATCCATCTTCGCATGAGCAATGTTTGTCTTCGGTAGACTTGGATATTAAATAATTAGATTGTGATGCAAGAAAACATATTACACTCCATTATAGTTTCTCCAAGTCACTTGAGTTTAGAGATTTGGAAAGATCATTCTGACTATTGTTGATAGTAGTTCTTTCACATTGTTAAATGCCTTATATATATGCCATGGATCAGGACAAACTTTTTATCTGTTTCAAGACTATCTAACGTTGGCTTAGCTATCAAATTTTTTTATGATAGATACTTAGTTCATAATCTCTCAAATGGGGATCTCATCATTTCTTCAAGAATTTTATGTCATGGGTTGTATATAGTTTCTCCAATTCACTTGAGTTTACTTTCATATGTGCTAACAACTTCTCTTATCCTATCATGAGATTTGGAAAGATCATTCTGACTATTGTTGATAGTAGTTCTTTCACCTTGTTAAATGCCTTATATATGCCATGGATCAAGACAAACCTTTTATCTGTTTCAACACTATCTCGCATGGGCTTGGCTATTAAATTTTTTGATGATAGATACTTAGTTCATAATCTCTCAAATGGGGATCTCATCAATGCTTCAAGAATTTTATGTCATGGGTTGTATAAGCTCATAGATTATGTGAACATTATGAATTATTCAACATGTCTAGCTCATTATTCATAGGTTATCTGAGATTCAAAGATTTGCATCCATGCTTTGGTCATCTCATTTTGCTAGTTTACCATGCTTGTAGAAATTGGAAATAGTGTCCTCTCTACACTCTAGAGGTATGTTCTAAGCATTTTTCACAACGAAGTATTTTGGGAAAAATGCAGGGTTATTCTTTCCGAAAGATGCCTCATCCAATCCACATAACTATGTCTCTATATCTTCTTACCTTCTCTCTCCTTTTGAATGACCTTTAAACTGTGGTACCAAATTATGAGATCAAGGACTAAGGTGCTTAGATGAACCACTAGTAATCATACTCAAAATATTTGGTTAACCATTTAATGTGGTCGGACTCATCTTATCAAACTTTAAGTTTGACTTGATCTTTACCCTACTTGGGTCTTTTGGACTTTCTTCTCTTCTTTTACCAAAATAAGAGATAAGGTTAGGTCTTTCTCCCATAGATCCCTTCATGTTCAATCCTTTACTAATGGGTTTTACTTGGGGATCTAGCCATTCTACTTCATAAAGGAAGTCATTTTCCTTATGTCTATGTTATTGGGAACCATAGCGTATGTTATGTTATCTCCATAAAGCATCAAGATACCTTTAGGACTATCCTTTATAGATCATCCAAATTTTTAACCTAAACCACTTAGGATTTATACAATCCTTATGGTGTATGCAAGTCTTCTCTTGCATTGGGGTTCTTTGAGAATTACCAATATATCTTTGAGAACTTCATTTAGTTAGAAGATGTAATGAAAGATATATGAAGTACTAGAATAGGAGGAACTACTTCAACTTTATCTATTTCTTGCATATCTTGTACCTTGCAGTACCCTAATTGGTCTTTTTATTATTGCACTTCCACAGGAGACTTCTTATCCATTACTCCTGAGAAGACTTGACTGAGGCAAGCAAAAGCTTTGCAAGATTGAGGGAAAAACAGTGGATTTCAACGAGCACCAATAGCCAACTGCACCTACATTTGGAAGAAGGATTTGACTCAGGGAAAACTACTGGGGTATATTGTGGACACTCAGGTAATGCCCTCTCTACCCCAAGAAGAAGATACATTATTGAATTAGATGATGGAAAGTGCAGAGTGTTGCACAATGGAAATCAATGAAATAGAGGAAGAAGTTGCAGATAAAGGAGTTGCAGGAAAAGGCCATGAAGTTCACAAGGAGTTGGAGAATGAGAGTTTGCAGGAAAATACAAACTTTGAAGAGGCAACAAATATAGAAGTATCCGGGATGGAAAGTTATGAGCCTGCGTGTAGAGAAGATCTTCCCTTTTCGGATATACCTCAAGGATGGACGAGACAACATATTGTAGAATATAAGTTAAAGTCCGCTCCTGCATACAGTGGAGATGATTTCTCAAACAAGACTAGTCCTGAAACACTGGTTGAAGAAGTAAATCTAGGGGATAAAGAGAACTCTCAAGTAGTCCACTTGGCCTCTTGGCTATGGCATTATCCCTCTTTACTGTAGAAGGTAACTTCTTTGCTTTTTGCTTATAAAACTGTCTTCGCATGGTCCTACAAAGATCTAAGAGGGATACCAGAGGAGCTTGGATTGCACAGAATACCCTTAGTTGAGGGAGCCATGCATGCAAGAAGTAGGCCGTATTGACTCAATCCAAAGTATGGAGAGGCGGTAAAGTTGGAAATTACAAAAGTAGAAGAAGCAGGTATAATTGTTCCAGTAGAACATTCCAGGTGGCTTTCTTGTATGGTTATTTACCCAAGTAAAATAGTGGAAAAATAAGAGTCTGCATTGATTTTCGTGCCTTAAATAAAGTGACTATTCAAGATGGATTTCCTCAGCCCTTCACATAGCAAGTACTTGAGGAAGTAGCCGGTCACACTTTGTATAGCTTCCTGGATGGTTTTAGTGGCTACAATCAGATAGTGATCCATCCTAATGATAGGGACAAAACAACCTTCGTTACTCCATGGGGCACTTTTGTCTATACCCACATGGCCTTTGGTTTGAAGAATGCACCAGCTTCATTTAATAGAACAATGTATCTAATATTGGGCAAATGGTTGATAACCTTTCTACGCATTTCCATGGATGAGTTTTCAGTGTTTTCAGGAACAGATAGAAGAGCAACAGTTCAAGATTTCCATGACCATTTGGAAAATCTAAAGGAAATCTTTGAGCAATGTCTCAGAACAGGTTTGAAGTTAAATCTTGTGAAATGAAACTTTTTGGTCACTAAGCGCACTCTTCTTAGTCACATAGTATCTGCTGAAGGGATAATAGTGGATCCTGCAAAGGTTACTACTATTCTTTCCATGCCTATTCCATAAAACCCAAAGGAAGTACAAAGATTTTTGGGCCATGCAGGATACCATAGAAGATATATACGAATGTATTTAGAAATAGCTAAGCCCTTGTCAAGGCTTACCAGTAAAATGCTCCCCTCTCGTGGAGTGCTGAAGTTGAGAAAGCATTTTGTGAACTAAATTGAGCATTTTGTGGACAGCTCTACTTTTAAGTGTTCCTAACTGTTCATTAGAGTTTCATGTGCATACAGATGCCAGTCTTCATGCTGTTGGTGCGATTCTAGCTCAACCATCATCTCATAAGGTTGATAAACGGATCTCCTATGCCAGTAGACTACTTACCAAGGCAGAAAGGAACTACAGTACAACAGAAAGGGAAGGTTTGGCTATTATATTTGCTCTTCAAAAGTTTCAACATTACCTTCTCGGTGTACATTTTATAGTCATATCTGACCATCAGCCCTTGACGTACTTGATAAACAAACCTAGGGTGGCTGGAAGGGTTTGGAGATGGTTACTCATGTTTCAAGAATTCAACTTTGATATTCATATTAAGCCAGGAAGAGAGCACTACATGGCAGATCAAGTATCCAGGACCGCAATGAGCGAGAAGGCAACATGTATTAATGATGAATTGGTGAATAGTAATCTCTTCCTAGGAGCAACTCAGATTGATTGGTATGATGGAATTCTCAATTTTCTTACTACTGAAAAACTCCCAGAGCATTTGACACCTATAGAAAAGAGAACATTACTCCTTAAAACCAAGGTGTACTCACTCATAAATGGAAATTTATATAAATATTGTCACGATGGTATCTTGCGAAAGTGTGTTTTTCCAGAGGAGGTAAATCTTTTGCTAGAGGCTGCACATAGTGAAGGGCATCTAAAGGGGGAAGAATTGGCTCACAGAATCATCCACAAAGGACTATGGTGGCCTCATATTTACAAGGATCCAATCAAGTTTTCTAAAGAATGTCACATTTGCTAGAGATGTGCTCCTATACCAACTAGGTTGAATTTCCAACCATTAGTCATATCCACAAGATGGCTCCCATTCGAACGATGGGGTCTTGATTTCATAGGACCAATAAGTCCAACTGGTCAACCTGGGGGTAAGAAGTATATTTTGATGGCCACATGTTACACAACTAAATGGATAGAGGCTAAAGCTACTATGGATTGCACAACCTTAGCAGCTGCTAAGTTTTTGTATAAACATATTTTCTCAAGATTTGGTTGCCCGCTAGAAATCACTAGTGATAGAGGCACACATTTTGTAAATCAATTACTCCAATTTATATTTGATAGGTACAAGGTTTTTCATAAAAAGTCATGCGCCTACTATCCAAGGGTGAATGGCCAAGCACAAAGCTCCAATAAGATTTTGATTGGATTGCTTCGCAAATTATCCTTTGATCATCAAAGCTTTTGGCCACAAGCATTGATCGGTGCAATATGGACTTTCAGAACTACAAAGAGGGGAACCACTGGCGAGAGTCCATTTTTCTTAGTATATGGAAAAGAGGCATTAACACCATTCGAATTTATTATCAAAAGATAACTTGGAGCCAAAACCATTGGAATTGAACCTCCCATTAGGAGATTGGTGGCATTTGAAGAATAGAGAGAAGGAGCCATGCAAAAACTTCAGGTAACACAAGACGGGCACAAGAAACTACACGACAGGTATCTTAGGACCAATGAAGTACAGGAAGGATTGTAGGTTTCGGTGCATCATATCCCAGGAGTTTCAACCAAATTGGCATTCAAGTGGATATGACCATATAGAGTGATAAAGGTATTACCACATGGAGCAGTGCATCTGGAGGATTTGCAGGGTAAGAGGATTCCCCTGGTCAATATCTCCAAGGTAAAGAAGTACCTGAATTAAGTCAAAATGGAAACACTTCATTCACTCTACATACCGTATTTCATTCAGTGATTGCAGTTTATTTTGGTCTCATTGAAATAAGCAAAATAAAGGAGGAATTGCACAGGGAAGGTGCAAAGACTTGATGTGGAGGTCTGTATCGTGGCATTTTCCCGCAACCCTCCTCTTCCCTCCCTCTCCCTCCCTCCACAACCCTCCTATTCCCTCCCTCTCCCTCCCTCCGTAGCCCTCCTCTCCCCTCCCTCTCCCTCCCTCTCCCTCCCTCCATCTCTCTCTCTCTCTCTCTCTCTCTCTCTCTCTCTCTCTCTCTCTCTCTCTCTCTCTCTCTCTCTCTCTCTCTCTCTCTCTCTCTCTCTCTCTCTCTCTCTCTCTCTCTCTCTCTCTCTCTCTCTCTTCTCCTCTCTCTCTCACTCTCTCTCTCACTCTCTCTCTCTCTCTCTCTCCTCTCTCTCTCTCCTCTCTCTCTCTCTCTCTCTCTCTCTCTCTCTCTCTCTCTCTCTCTCTCTCTCTCTCTCTCTCTCTCTCTCTCTCTCTCTCTCTCTCTCTCTCTCTCTCTCTCTCTCTCTCTCTCTCTCCCTCCCTCCCGTAGCCTTTCTCCCGTGACCCCACTCCCGCAGCCCTTCCCCCGCGATGCCCCCTCCTGTCCCCACCCTGCAGCCCTCCTCTTCCCTCCCTCTCCCTCGCTCTCCCTCCCCTCCTCTTCCCTCCTTCTCCCTCCCTCTCCCTTCCTCCCTCCGACCCCCCTCATCTTCCCGCCCCGTAGCCCTCCTCTCCCCTCCCTCTCCCTCCCTCTCGCTCCCTCCCCCACTTCTCTCTCTCTCTCTCTCTCTTTCTCTCTCTCTCTCTCCTGCAGTCCTTGTGAAGAGATGGATAGGTACGTGCTTGAAGATGAAGAGGTGTTGCAAAATCCTTGATCTACACCAGCCAAATGAACTCCAGGAGTATATGGTGGGCCCTTTTAGCTTGCCAATGGATGTATTAGACACCCTATGTACCTTGGAAGATCACTCTCAAAAAGATAGATCAAAACAGATAAGTTGGAGTTAGCTCAGAGGTGAAAACTTGCTATTCTTGGTTCATACACCTGTCTAGTGTTTTACATAATTCTCTGAGCACAGTAGCAATTAGCTCAATTCCTCTTGGGGAAGTCTAGGCAACTTAAAGATCTAACTTTCAAGAGTAATCTCATAAAAAATAATGAACCACACACTGAGAATGAGTTTTAACAAGTGATGATATCATCCCGATTTTCACGGGCTGCTACAGAAATAGACTAGTGAGCAGAAAAATCACCATAACGCAAAATGTAGAAATTCAATGATTATGAAAATTTGTATGGTTATACTAGACAGTAAGCTGAATCCAACAAGATTTAAATCACTGAATGTGGATAAGTAACCACTGAGAAACGCCTCTGACAAGATGAGTGAAAAAGTCGGGTACCTGACAGAGAGGTGAAGATAAACAGACCCTGTTGACTTCAAATGAACATAACTAAAGATTGCAACATCCAAATGACATGAAAATTTATGAGAATATAGTAGACTTATAGAGCTAACTTTACCAAGTTAAATCACTGAAAATGATGCACCAAGCTCAGAGAAAACATCTCTGCAAGCTGACTGAGAAAACTGAGAGTAATGGTAGTGAGTAGTACACTTCACAAGAACATGGAAAGATGAAACCAAATAATCATGAAAATGAAAGTATATTTCTTGTACAATACAATGACTTACTGATACATATGTGTGCCTTGTAATCACACCTTGATATGGCATAAAGCTCAGCTCTTGGAGGTCTTCACATAGGTCTCTCTAACCACGATTAAAACTGCCATCTATTTATAGTTGAGTTTGGGAGGCTAACTTCCCTCAATCACTCTCCAATCAATCAATGATTGATTGGATTCTCTACCTACCACAAATCACAAATTCGTGGCTCCTCTTTCCATTCTTGATCATGTGGACTCAACCACTTAAGATTCTCTTACTTTTACATTAAGTAAACTCTCAAAAAAATTACAAGAGGTAGTTCACAAGTGAAGTTTACATAGTCTTCTTTTTAAAGCTTCTTCTAAGACTTTGTGAGACTCAAGCCAATACTTAGGCTTGTCATAGACTTGCTCCAATAGCTCCCCCTCAAGCCAAGTATGCTTGAGGTCTTCAATCTTCCAAGATTACCTGCAAACCAATCATAGCCTTGAATTTGCAAAGCTTTGTACCATCCAATGCTTTGGTTAGAATATCTGCACATTGTTGATGAGTGGACACATATGATATTTGAATCTCTTTGCTTAGAACCTTCTCTCGTACATAGTGATAATGAACTTCAATATGTTTAGTCCTTGCATGAAAAGTAGGATTAGCAGCCAAGTGAATAGAACTCATATTGTCACCAAAAATAGTTGGAGTTCCAAACTCCAATCCAAGATCTTTGAATAATGTCTTCATCCACATAGCTTCTTGTGTAGCTATGGCAAGACCTCTATATTCAGCTTCAGTAGAAGAGAGAGCAACTGTGGGTTGCTTCTTGGATGACCATGAAATAAGCTTTGAACCTGCAAAGGTAAGATAACCTGAAGTGCTCCTTCTATCTTCCTTGGAGCCAGCCCAATCTGCATCAGAAAATAGCTTCAAACCTAAATCAGATACATAAGGATAATAAAGTCCTTCATTTATGGTTCCTTTGAGATACTTGAGAATCCTTTTGGCAGCATCCATATGTGGTTTCCTTGGTGTGTGCATAAATTGGCTTAGCACACTCACACTGTAACATATATCTACTCTTGTCAATGTGGCATAGTTGAGACTACCCACTAGACTTTGATATGATGTGATGTCCTCTATGAGTTCACCTTCATGTGAGCTCAATTTGTGATTGACCTCCATTGGAGTACCTGCAATCTTACAATCTTGCATCTTGAATTTTGCCAACATGTCCTTAATGTACTTCCTTTGAGTGAGAAACAAACCATGATCTTTGTAGACAACTTCCAAACCTAGGAAGTAGGTAAGTGAACCCAAATCACTTATCTTGAACTCTTCTCTCATTTGATCTTTGATCTTTTTCATACCATCTGCATCATTTCCTGTCAATATAATATCATCTACATATACACATAGGTAGATGACCTCGGAATTACTCTTTTTAATAAAGAGTGAAGGATCTGCCTTGCTTGGTTGAAAGCCTTTGTCCTGCAAGAATGAAACAAGACTGAAATTCCAAGCTCTTGGAGCTTGCTTGAGACCATACAATGCTTTGTTAAGTTTACACACATAATCAGGATAAACTTGATTCTCAAAACTAGGTGGTTGTGCCATATATACCTCTTCTGTTATCCAATCATTCAAGAATGCATTCTTTACATCTAGTTGAAGTATCTTCCAATTCTTGGAAGAGGCAATACTAAGCAAAACCCTAATAGTAGGCATCTTTGCCACAGGAGAGAAAGTCTCCTCATAATCAATTCCCTGAGTTTGTGCAAAGCCTTTTGCCACAAGCCTTGCCTTATACCTGTTAATTGAACCATCAGAATTCTTCTTGAGTTTATAGACCCATCTTGAGCCTATTACCTTCATGGATGAAGTCTTGGGCACCAAATCCCAAGTGTTGTTTTCCTCAAGTGCTTCAATCTCTTCCTTCATTGCATGCTTCCATTCTGTTTTTGCTTTGGCCTCTTCAAATGATGATGGCTCCTCTTGGTTTATGTCCTATGCTATGTAGATAGAATGTTTAGTTACTAATGAGGTGTCAAACCCATACCTTTCTGGTTTTTTCTTTTCCCTCATAGATCTTCTTAGGCCATGATGTGATGATTCTGCTTCATGTCCAAGTTCCTGCAATTTTGCTTTACCTTTAGACTTCCATGCTTTGATCTTTTCCATGTGAGATTCTTCATCATCCTCTGAGGTGTCTTGTTCTTCAATCTTTGATTGTTCTCTACCAAGCTTTGGAAAATCTTCTTCAAGATCATATGGTAAATTGATCTTCGTGCATGAATCTTCATACCATGAATTGTTCTCATCAAAAACTACATCTCTGCTTACCAAGAATCCTTTGTTGGTAGGGTTGTATAACCTGTAGCCCTTTTGATTGTTGTCATATCCAATAAATACACACCTTTCTACCTTTGGATCCATCTTGCCTCTAACCTGTGAAGGAACATGAGCAAAAGCAATACATCCAAAAATTTTACAATGATCTAAGCTTGGTCTTCTTCCATTCCAAGCCTCATATGGAGCCATCCCATCAAGGGATTTTGAAGGCAACCTGTTAATCAAGTAAGTGGCTGTAGATACAGCCTCAGCCCATAAGTAATTAGGTAAATGCTTTTCATTTAACATAGACCTTGCAGCTTCAACAATTGTCCTATTCCTCCTTTCTGCCACTCCATTTTGCTCAGGAGTGTACCTTGTAGTTACCTCTCTTTTGATTCCTCTTTCTTGAAGAAAAGAATCAAACTCATGGGAGAAGTATTCTCCCCCTCCATCTGACCTTAGCCTTTTTAGTGATTTACCTGTTTGATTCTCCACAAGAGCCAAATATCTTTTGAAACATGAAAAAACTTCATCTTTGTGTTTCATAAAGAATAGGATAGTCCATCTACTGCAATCATCAATAAAGGAAACATAATACCTTGATCCAGATATTGAAGCTTCCTTGCTAGGTCCCCATACATCTGTATGAACCAACTCCAAGAGATCTCCATGCATATAACCTTTCTTCATGAATGGTAACCTATGAGACTTTCCAAATTGACATGCACTACACTTATAAATCATATGTTGTTTTGACAAATTAGGAAGTCCAAGTATACTTTGGTCCCTGCAGATTTGCTTTAATGACCTTTCACCAATATGTGCTAACCTTTTGTGCCATACTTCCAATTCTGTGAGTGTCTGACTACCATAATTAAAGAGAGCAATGTTTCTAGTGTCCTGTAATTCAAATGTGAACAATCTACCTGTCTTTTCACCTTTTGCAATTCTTCTGAATCCTTGACTTGGATCTTCAACAAATGCTCCTGCTTTTGTGAACCTGACTTGCAACCCTTTCTCTATTATCTGCCCAACACTTATCAAATTCTTTGTAATGGTAGGGACATAGAGTACCTTACTGAGTAGGTTGATGTTTCCATCAGGTGCTTTGAGATTGCCTATTTTCTCCACAGGATGTTTTGTATCATCTCCTGTTTGTACCTCATGCTTATTCCTTGGATCTTCTAAATCTGATAGGAGTGCCACATTTCCTGCCACATGATTTGAACAACCTGAATCTATGTAGAAAACATGCTCATCAGATTTACCTTGTGGCATAGCCATGTTCATGATCAATAATGAATCCTCTTTGTTTGAGTCTTCTGTGTAGTTATTGTAGTCTCTCCTTCCTTTGTAGCCTCCTTGATTCCTCTATTGTATCCACTGCCTCTTTGATTCCTGGAATTCCTAAAGAAATTTTCAGTTGTATGATTAGTTAATCCACAAATAGAACATGAGTTGGAGTCTTGGGATCTCCCCCTGCCTTGTCTACCTCCTCTTCCTCTACCTCTGCCATGTCTTCCTCTACCTGCATAGTTAGCTTGATATGTACCTGCTTCATCATCCACTTTCTTTGCCTTTCCTTTGTTATCTTTGGACTTGCTTTTATCAGTGTATAAAGCTGAAGATTGATTACCTTTAGAGCTTTCTCCATTTTTGATAAGCTTTGCCTCTTGAGTAAGTAGTTGACCAATGAGTGTATTGAAATCAGGTACATGCATGTCCATGTACAAATCCATAGCTGTGGTGAATGCTTCCCACTTGTCATCTGCCTTCAAGCCATTGATGACCTGCCTTACAATTTGCTCTTCATCTATTACCTCTCCAATGCTTCCCAACTGATCCGCTATGTCCTTGAGCTTTGTGACAAAATCAGTCACATTTTGTTTGGGAGCCTTCTTGAGAGTTGTGAAATCCAGCCATAGTTGATGCTTCCTAGCTTTGGTACTTGAAGAAAAGAAAGCTTCAAGTGCATCCCACACTTCCTGAGATGTCTTACAACTTCTAATGTGAGGCAACAAAAAATCTGAGATAGAGTTGAGGAGATAAGACCTTGCAAGTGCATCCTTGGAGCACCATGTGCTCAATCTTTCTTGCTCTTCTTGTGTTGGTTGACTTTTGTTCCTGAAACTTGGCATAACTTCATCTCCAACCACATAACCATATAAACTTCTACCTTGGAGATAAGGTTCCATCCTTAATGACCAAGCTGAGTAGTTACCTCTGTCCAATTTGTCAATTGATGAAGGAAATCCATCTGCCATGTTGTCCAACCTTGCTTTGATACCACTGTGAAGAGATGGATAGGTATGGGCTTGAAGATGAAGAGGTGTTGCAAAATCCTTGATCTACACCAGCCAAATAAACTCCAGGAGTATATGGTGGGCCCTTTTAGCTTGCCAATGGATGTATTAGACACCCTATGTACCTTGGAAGATCACTCTCAAAAAGATAGATCAAAACAGATAAGTTGGAGTTAGCTCAGAGGTGAAAACTTGCTATTCTTGGTTCATACACCTGTCTAGTGTTTTACATAATTCTCTGAGCACAGCAGCAATTAGCTCAATTCCTCTTGGGGAAATCTAGGCAACTTAAAGAGCTAACTTTCAAGAGTAATCTCATAAAAAATAATGAACCACACACTGAGAATGAGTTTTAACAAGTGATGACATCATCCCGATTTTCACGGGCTGCTACAGAAATAGACCAGTGAGCAGAAAAATCACCATAACTCAAAATGTAGAAATCCAATGATTATGAACATTTGTATGGTTATACTAGACAGTAAGCTGAATCCAAACACGCTTTAAATCACTGAATTTGGATAAGTAACCACTGAGAAACACCTCTGACAAGATGAGTGAAAAAGTCGGGTACCTGACAGAGAGGTGAAGATGAACAGACCCTGTTGACTTCAAATGAACATAACTGAAGATTGAAACATCCAAACGACATGAAAATTTATGAGCATATAGTAGACTTATAGAGCTAACATTACCAAGTTAAATCACTGAAAATGATGCACCAAGCTCAAAGAAAACATCTCTGCAAGCTGACTGAGAAAACTGAGAGTAATGGTAGTGAGTAGTACACTTCACAAGAACATGGAAAGATGAAACCAAATAATCATGAAAATGAAAGTATATTTCTTGTACAATACAATGACTTACTGATACATATGTGTGCCTTGTAATCACACCTTGATATGGCATAAAGCTCAACTCTTGGAGGTCTTCACATAGGTCTCTCTAACCACGACTAAAACTACCATCTATTTATAGTTGAGTTTGGGAGGCTAACTTCCCTCAATCACTCTCCAATCAATCAATGATTGATTTGATTCTCTACCTACCACAAATCACGAATTCGTGGCTCCTCTTTCCATTCTTGATCATGTGGACTCAACCACTTAAGATTCTCTTACTTTTACATTAAGTAAACTCTCAAAAAAATTACAAGAGGTAGTTCACAAGTGAACTTTACATAGTCTTCTTTTTAAAGCTTCTTCTAAGACTTTGTGAGACTCAAGCCAATACTTAAGCTTGTCATAAACTTGCTCCAACAGTCCTTCCCCCGTGACCCCCCTCCTCTCCCCACCCCATAGCCCTCCTCTTCCCTCCCTCTCCCTCCCTCCGTAGCCCTCCTCTCCCCTCCCTCTCCCTCCCTCTCTCCCTCCCTCTCTCTCTCTCTCTCTCTCTCTCTCTCTCTCTCTCTCTCTCTCTCTCTCTCTCTCTCTCTCTCTCTCTCTCTCTCTCTCTCTCTCTCTCTCTCTCTCTCTCTCTCTCTCTCCCCTCCCCCAGCCCTTCCCGCGTGACCCCCCCTCCTCTTCCCACCCCGTAGCCCTCCTGTTCCCTCCGTCTCCATCCCTCCTCTCTGACCCCCCTCCTCCTCCCTCTCCCCCCTCTCTCTCTCTCTCTCTCTCTCTCTCTCTCTCTCTCTCTCTCTCTCTCTCTCTCTCTCTCTCTCTCTCCGTCCCGCAGTCCATCCCCTCTCTCCGCCCCGCAGTCCATCCCCTCTGACCCCCCTCTTCTCCCCACCCCGCAGCCCTTCTCTTCCCTCCCTCTCCCTCCCTCTCCCTCCCTCTCCCCCTCCCTCTCCCTCTCTCTCTCTCTCTCTCTCTCTCTCTCCCTCCCTCTCCCCCTCTCTCTCCCCCCCTCTCTCTCTCTATCTATCTATCTATCTATCTATCTCTCTCTCTCCCTCTCTCTCTCTCTCTCTCTCTCTCTCTCTCTCTCTCTCTCTCTCTCTCTCTCTCTCTCTCTCTCTCTCTCTCTCTCTCTCTCTCTCTCTCTCTCCTCTCGCAATCCTTCCCCTGCGACGCCCCCCTCTCCCCACCCGGCAGCCCTCCTCTTCCCTCCCTCTCCCTCCCTCTCCCTCCCTCCCTCCGACCCCCTCCTCTCCCCACCTCGCAGCCCTCCTCTCTCCTCCCTCTCCCTCCCTCTCCCTCTCTCTCTCTCTCTCTCCCTCTCTCTCTCTCTCTCTCTCTCTCTCTCTCTCTCTCTCTCTCTCTCTCTCTCTCTCTCTCTCTCTCTCTCTCCTCTCGGAGTCCTTCCCCTGCGACCCCCTCCTCTCCCCACCCCGTAGGCCTCCTCTTCCCTCCCACTCCCTCCCTCCACAGCCCTCCTCTCCCCTCCCTCTCCCTCCCTCTCCCTCTCTCTCTCTCTCTGTCTCTCTCTCTCTCTCTCTCTCTCTCTCTCTCTCTCTCTCTCTCTCTCTCTCTCTCTCTCTCTCTCTCTCTCTCCTCTCGAAGCCCTTCCCCCACGAGCCCCCTCCTCTCCCCACCCTGCAACCCTCCTCTTCTCTCCCTCTCCCTCCCTTCGCGGCCCTCCTCTCCCCTCCCTCTCCCTCGGCACCATCCTCTCCTCTCCCTCTCCCTCCCTCTCCCTTCCTCCCCTCTCTCTCTCTCTATAAATAAATAAATATATATATATATATATATATATATATATATATATATATATATATATATATATATATATATATATATATATATACAGTAAGCTTTAGGCGGGAGACGAGAGAATGTTCACGTTTCTATGACTTTATAGCGGGTGAGGTGTTCTTGTGTCGCATGTGGTAGCGGCGATGAGGCTTTTGCTGCAGGAACGACGATCGATTGAAATGGAGAGGCGATTGCCGTATACACTTCACCTTGGCTTGATATTCATGAAGCTCTGCATGCCGTCATGATACCCATGGTTTTTGTCGAAATAACATCCATGCTTCTACTTATGGAAGCCCTTGTCGCAATTGTGAAGCTTAGAGTACGTTGCAAAATCAAGCAATGTCTTCGAGGTATAGCATAGGCCTTCATTTGCAACGTAGATTCATCTTTGGGAGCTTAGAAGATCTGGGGTTTAGCGAGGAACATTAACAACTTACAATTTGTACATGTGTCTTATTTTATTTGGATCTGGGAGGAGTGTATCATTTCACAAAATTTTAATATTGAGTTATGTTGGGTGATTGATGTTGTATCCATGGGCTGTGGCGGCTGTTTTGAGCTTTTTCGGAGAGTGAAAAGGATACCTCGGTCTAAAAATGGATCAGCTTCGCGTGGATTCAGAAAAGGGCTTTCGCGTGAGCAACTGCTTGGCTATAAGACAAATAACTCTGAAGGAAACATTGTTAAGCGTTTTAAACATGCGAAGTTTATGGTGCCTATTCATTGCTACAAGGGTTCAGATGTTGTCAAGGATGTTACATCTGCCACAACTCAGAAGGTTGTCAAAAGTAAATTGAAGATCTCAGCACGGAGAAACATTTCAAGCACTATTAATGAAGATGTCAATCGTATATTTCCTATGAAGACGACTCACCGTGAAGTTCATTCCGAGGATTTTGATGGAAACAAGATGATTAATGAATATGTGAAAGTGTTTTTGATTGCGACTAGAAGCTATGGCAAAGTGTTTCTTCATCCCAATCAGTTGTTTGGCAGCCTCTAATGCTATCAAGGTATTGAGAAAGTCTCCCCTCTGCAAAGTCCGTGTGGCCCCATCACAAACAACTCTTACGGATGTCATGAGAGAGGTTGAAATAATGAAGATTTTGCACCATCCTCGATTTGTAAATCTCATTGAAGTTATTGCTGATCTAGACAGTGACTATTTTTATATGGTGTTTGAGTACGTGGAGAGAGGAGGGATTTTCAGAGAATCTGGGCCACCCGGAGGAATAGGACAAGCTACTGCACAAATTTATTTTCGGGATACAGTTGAGGGCCATGTGTATCTTCACAAGAAGAATGTTGTACATGGGGATATCAAGCCTGAACGATCTTTTGGATGGCGCAATAATAAAAATGCCCATTTTTTGAAGAATGTTGCGATTTTTGATGGAACTGAGTTAACCGTTGGCACAAAGTTTACAAAGATTTAGAGCATGCGCATCAATGGGTCTCTTCCTTGGTCTCAAGATACTCGACTCTTGCATATTGGAGGAGATGACTTGAGCTCTCAAGAGGTTATGGGCGTGGTCCATTGTTGCTAGAGGAGTCTATGAAAGATAAAGAAGTAAATGGAACAAAGAATGGACCTTCTACTATTGTTGTTCCTATCCCCACTCCTCATTCCAATATTACGGACATGAGTTAATGAGGATCTCAGCTTCCATTCAAAAGTGACACTAAAAGCGTAAATGGTAAAAGTGAAAGTGGAGAAAATGACTATTTCCGCCAACCATTCATGACGATTGCCTATTTTTGAGGATCCTATTCAAGACTGGTGGCATATTTGATCTACCCCTCCAATTTTGGGCAATCAATCGGCGCATGATCAGTGGACATGAGGAATCGGCAAGGCTCTCTTGGCCTATTGGAGCCTATAAAAGCAATGGACTTGTGCTCATTTGGGAGACATATACTTACATACGTACAGGGGTCCCCTCTTTGTACTTTGTGGTTTTAAGCCTACTATAGGAAGTCACTCTGTGGTGCGGAAAGAGAGCGTGGGCTTCCCAATGGAGGGCTAAGAGCCCTATTGTGTGAAGAGAGTGGCCTCGCTTTGTCATTCAGTATGAGTCAGTGGTATTTTCTTGCTCTTTCCCTTAGAACAAGTCTTCATAATTTGTATTGATCAGTGCTAGTCTGCATCTAGTTGTGTTCATTGTATGGATTGGATGAATCTCTTGTATTGATATTGTTTAGTTCTAGACTGGCATGCTAGCCTAGAGCATCAACTTTAGAGCATTTCGTTTGCCTATATTGTAATCATCTGTTCGAACTAAGGAGTGGTTGGTCTTCCATTATTGTCATTTGTCATTAATATTATCCCTGAGTATTCACAACTCTATGCAATTATTGTTATCTCTCTGCTCACAGAAGTGTTAAAGGGTATATTTCCCTAAGGAGAACCTCCATTGAGTAGGCGAAGTCACTACAACATATGAGGGGCTTACCGATGCTTCATATACCGATGGTCATAGTCGATGTCGGTATAGGCCTCGGAAAATCTCACTAAGAGATACTGACGGTCAAGTGACCGTCGGTATGACCATTTTAAAGGGATCGTCGGTGTGGCCCGCAGCCGTCGGTATGAGCGTCGGTATATGCATCGGTATGTCCGTATAAGCGTCGGTAATTTACTGGGAACTACCAGCACATATACCGATGCCCATACCGGCGCCTATACCAGCGGCGAGTTTTAAACATACCGCAAACCCGAGAGCAAAACTTCACATTTTTGCGCATGTTTGAGTACTGTTGGTCTTCTGTCAAACTTGCGCGCGCGAACCGAATTGCGACCTGCATTGTTTTGTGCACACACACACACACCGATCTCTCTCTCTACACACACACACTCTCTCTCGGCTTAGATCTCACATCTTGGTAAGTGCTGCGCATACTGTTAGCATTTGTGTTTCTCTATGGTTTAAGGTTTGTAATTTCTCTTTTCTTTGATTTTGCAGAAGTTCTTTGGCATCGATTGTTTGGAATTGGACGATAGACGACCTACATTACGCTTTGACGACAACGATTCAAAAGAGGGACATACTTGTAAGTGATTCTTTTATTCTCTATTGAGAGAGAGAGAGAAAGAGAGAGAGAGAGAGAAAGAAAGAGAGAGAGAAGAGAAAGGAAGATAGAGAGAAGAGAAAGGAAGATAGAGATAGGAAAATAGAGCATACATACACACACACATACACACACATTTACACATTTACACATTTACACATGCATAGATACACACATACATGTACACATATGCATACATACACACATACATGTACACACATGCATGCTTACATACACACACCTATACACACATGCATGCTTACATACACACACACACACATATACACATGCATGCAGACACACACACAAAATTTACACACACACAAAATTTACACACATGCATACATACACACACATACATACAGACACATATATACACATATGCATACATACACATACATACACATACACATATGCATTAGGGTTATTACGCTACTCACACATACATACACATACACATAATATATATATATATATATATATATATATATATATATATATATATATATATATATATATATATATATATATATATATATATATATATATATATATATATATATATATATATATATATGTATATACACATGTATACAGAAATATAAATATTTTAGGTATAGATATTTAAGATTAGGGTTTTAGGGTTTTAATACGTAGATAACATATATACACAAACACACATATACATATAATACATACATACATATAGATACACATGCATACAAACATATACATATTTTAGATTTAAATCTTTAAGATTAGGGTTTTAGGGTTTTAACACCTACATAACATATATGCACACCTACACATGCACATATAATACATATACACATGTATACAGAAATATACGTATTTTAGGTCTAGATATTTAAGATTAGGATTTTAGGGTTTAGTATTTCATATTTAAGTCTAAATCTTTCTGATTACGGTTTTAGGGTTTTAATACGTAGATAACATATATACACAAACACACATATACATATAATACATACATACATGTAGATACACATGCATACAAAAATATACATATTTTAGATTTAAATCTTTAAGATTAGGGTTTTAGGGTTTTAACACCTACATAACATATATGCACACATACACATGCACATATAATACATATATACATGCATATACACATGTATACAGAAATATACGTATTTTAGGTCTAGATATTTAAGATTAGGGTTTTAGGGTTTAGTATTTCAGATTTAAGTCTAAGTCTTTCTGATTAGGGTTTCAAGGTTTAATACGTACATAACATATATACATAAACACACATATACATATAATACATACATACATGTAGATACACATGCATACAAAATAATACATATTTTAGATTTAAATCTTCAAGATTAGGATTTTAGGGTTTTGACACCTACATAACATATATGCACACATACACATGCACATATAATACATATATACATGTATATACACATGTATATAGGAATATACATATTTTAGCTCTAGATATTTAAGATTAGGGTTTTAGGGTTTAGTATTTCAGATTTAAGTCTAAGTCTTTCTGATTAGGGTTTTAGGGTTTTAATACGTAGATAACATATATACACAAACACACATGTACATATAATACATACATACATGTAGATACACATGCATACAAAAATATACATATTTTAGATTTAAATCTTTAAGATTAGGGTTTTAGGGTTTTAACACCTACATAACATATATGCACACATACACATGCACATATACTACATATATACATGCATATACACATGTATACAGAAATATACGTATTTTAGGTCTAGATATTTAAGATTAGGGTTTTAGGGTTTAGTATTTCAGATTTAAGTCTAAGTCTTTCTGATTAGGGTTTTAGGGTTTTAATACGTAGATAACATATATACACAAACAGACATATACATATAATACATACATACATGTAGATACACATGCATACAAAAATATACATATTTTAGATTTAGATCTTTAAGATTAGGGTTTTAGGGTTTTAACACCTACATAACATATATGCACACATACACATGCACATATAATACATATATACATGTATATACACATGTATACACAAATATTTATAATTTAGCTCTAGATATTTAAGATTAGGGTTTTAGGGTTTAGTATTTCAGATCTAGAATTTTAAGATTAGGGTTTTAATTAAATATATATAATTAAATATATATAATTAAATATATAAAATTAAATATATAAAAATAGGATTATGTAAGGAGAAAAATTTGAATATATAAACAAATATATATATAAAATAAGATAATTATATACATAAATAAATATAAAAAGAACTAGTGTTTTAAATAATTTAATTAAATATTTATAATTAAATATATAAAATTCAATATATAAAATTCAATATGTAAAAATAAGATTACGTAAGGAAAAAAATCTGAATATATAAACATATATATATATATAATAAGATAATTATATACATAAATAAATAAAAAAAGAACTAGTGTTTTAAATAATCTAATTAAATATTTATAATTAAATATATAAAATTAAAAATATAAAAATAGGATTACGTAAGAGAAAAATCTGAATATATAAATAAATATATATATAAAATAAGATAATTATATAAAGAAATAAATATAAAAAGAACTAGTGTTTTAAATTTTTTAAATAAATATATATAATTAAATATAATTAAGTAAGGAAAAAATCTGAATATATAAATAAATATATATATTAAGGTAGGATAATTATATAGATAATAAAATATGATAAGAACTAGTATTTTAAATAAATAAATGAAATATATATGATTAAATATATAAAAATAGGTTAAAATTTAATCATTTTAAATAGAGTGAATATATATACAAACACACATACTTATATACCTATCTATATTCACATATATATACATATACACATATATATACACATGAATATAGATAGGTATATAAGTATGTGTGTTTGTGTATTGTATATATATTCACTCTATTTATATATATTCACATATATATAAATAGAGTGAATATATATACAATACACAAACACACATACTTATATACCTATCTATATTCACATATATATACATATACACATATATATACACATGCATACATATATATACATGTTTTAGTTCTAGGTCATTTGGATTAGGGTTTTAGGGTTTGAACACCTACATAACATATATACACACATACACATACACATATAATACATATATACATGTAGATACACATGTGTATAGAAATATACATAATTTAGGTCTAGATCTTTAAAATTAGGGTTTTAGGGTTTAGGCATACATATAACTTAATTAAGAGGAAAAAAATCTCAATAAATAAATAAATCTATATATAAAATAGGATCAATCAAGAAAAAACCCGAATATATAGATAAAATAGGATAGCTATATAGATTAGGGTTTTAAAACTAGGCTTTTAAGTTTTTTTAGGTATTTAAGTATTTAGGTTTAGGTTTAATAAAAAAAAATGTTATAAAATGTCCATATTGTACCAAATGGCTTCTTTGGATCTTGAAGAGAGAATGGCATGTCCTTGCACACAGTGCAAGTATCAAATTTATCGGAAACGATGGATTTGTACTGCACATGTTAGAAAGTATGGATCCTTTGATAGGAGTCGACTAGAAAACCTACACTATCATTCGCATGCTCCCCGAGGTGAGCAGATGGACCCAAACGACATTGCACTTGTAACCTCTCGTGGACATTGCCTCCAACACGTGGAGATGTGAAAAAACTTTTATAGTCCATTGGAATGGATTATACTAAAATTCATGATTGTCTGAATGATTGCATTCTCTTTCGGAATGAGTATGAGCATCTCCACGTATGTCCAAAGTGTGGAGCCAATAGATTTAGAGAAGACGTTATAGGCGAAGCAATCCCCGCAAAGGTTCTTCGCCACTTTCCTATCATTCCACGAATTAAGAACATGTTTAGATGCAAATCTATAGCTGAGTTAATGTCATGGCATACAAAGAGCAGGTCTACAGATAATGTAATGTGAGTGCCAGCTGACTCTGATGCTTGGAAGCACATAGGTAGTAAGTGGCCAGAGTTTTCTAGTGAGCCTCGGTCCATACGTCTAGGCCTAGCTATGGATGGAGTGAATCCATTTGGATTACGCAGTTCTTCATGGCCTGTATGTTTGGTGAATTATAATACCCCACCATGGTTGGCCACAAAGAAAGGTCATTTATTATTAGCTCTTATTGTACCAGGTATGTATAAGGTAAAAAACATGGATGTATATCTTGCACCACTTGTGGAAGAACTGTGCATTTTATGGGATGGGATCATTGTGCGTGACATGTCTCAACCTATAAGAAGACGAGACGTGCGAGTGCAAGGCATACTTATGTGGACAATGCATGATTGGCATGGTTATGGTGAATGTTCAGGTTTATCGATTTCGGGTTACCATGCTTTTCCTTTATGCAGACCACGACTCGAAGCACGCTATTCCAAAGCACTACATAAAATTTTCTATGAAGGACATCATAGATATTTGCCTGATGGGCATGTTTTACGTGAAGGACAAATTGGTCGACAAGCACAACACCAAATGAAAGCTAGCGATTGGAAACAACTGTGGGATTTAGAAAATCCAGTTGCTGGCATGAAACGGTTGTCTATTTTTCATGAACTCCCTTATTGGAGTGAATTGGTGATCAATCATTTGGTAGACCCGAAGCATATTTTCAAGAATGTGGGAGAGATGCTTTGGAAAACTTTGATCGGAAAGAAAGAAAGCAAAGCACAAAGGGACAACTTAGAAGGGCGAGGTCGTATGCGAGAGTTGTGGGCAATGACTAAGCCCAACGGAACAGTATCGTTACCAAGAGCTCCTTGGCTGCTTCACAGGATGGAAGAGCAACAAGTGAAGAAAACAATTTCAGAGTTTCGTACACGTACTGGATGCATGAGATGTCTAAAGATTGCTTCCATACGAAACAAAGATCTTGCAGGACTCAAGTCTCATGATTGGCACAAGTTTTTACAGTTTGTGCTCCCCCCCTAAAAGATTGTCTTTCAGAGGATGTATAAAAGACCATTTATAAAATTAGTTCTTTAGTACGGTGGATATCTTTTAAAGAGATAAATAGAGATAGCATAGAGAGTGCGAAACTCAATGCTATCGAGGCTATTTGTATGGTAGAAAAATACTTTCCCACAAGTATTCTCACTATTCAACTTCATTTACTGGTTCATGTAGTAGATGAAGTTGCAATAGCACGAACTGTCCATAGTCGATGGATGTTCTTCTTAGAGCGCTTTATGAAGACATTAAAAGGGTTTGTTCGACAGAGAGCACATCCAAAGGGTAGCATGGCAGAGGGATGGCTTGTACAAGAATCTCTTGTATTCATAAGTGAGTTTCTACGTATATCAGATCCCCAAATGCCTCATTTATGGAGCGATGATGAAGATGTTCATCTCGTAGGCGATGAACCACAAGGTAAAGGATTGCAAAGAAAAATGGATGCAGCTTTCATAGAGAAGGCAATGAAGTTTTGCATAGTTAACTGTGAGCCTATGCAAAAGTGGTTCGAAAGGTATGAGCTTGCCAAGGAAACTAACGCAAAGGAAAGAGCTCAGTTTCGAAGAAATCGTTCCACTCGATTTTTGCCTCTTCCAAAAATCCTTCAACCTCTCCCACCTTTTCCAACGAGTAGATGGCTAGATGCAGCGGTTTCACAAGCAAAGGCAGCGGGTGAAGATATCTCTAAAGAAGAAGAAGAACTCGCAAAAGGATGTGATTGGGAGTATATTAAATACGGTGCACTATGGTCTCATGGAGGACACTTTCGAATCGCACGAATCGATCAAAACCGGTCTACTTTTTACAGTGGAGTGATGGTGAATTTTTTGCAAAAAAGTAGAGCGAGTGGAAGAGATGATAATGCTCTAGAAGGCGAGTTAGATTATTGTGGTGTGATTCAAGACATTTTGAAACTATCTTTCAAAAAGTTTGATTACTTTGTTTTTGACGTGAAATGGTTCAAAGTAGTCACCTCTAGAAGAAACGCAACAGTGAGACGAGATAAGAGCGGTTTGCTTCAAGTCGACTCCACAAGATTATGGATAGATGAAAGGGATACATTTGTACTTCCCGAACACTGTGAGCAAGTTGTTTTTATACCAGATTCATAAGACCCAGAGTGGCTATTTGTTTTACAAGTCGCTCCACGTAGTAGAAAAATTTTTGAAAACATAGATGTAGAAGAAAGTCCATCTCTAGTGGACTCAGAGATTCATTCGATAGTTGAGGAGGAACAGATCATTGTTCGAGAAGAAGAGGTCATTGATGAAGAGGTCATTGTTCGAGAAGACGAAGCAATAGACGATGATCAAGAGAAAACCAGCATAGCAAGCAATTTAGAAGCCATCAATATAGAGATAGATATTCTCGATGCATCGGATCTTCAAGAGGATACTAGAATAGAGGACTTTTGAATAAAACACTTGTACGTACTAATTTTTTGTTTTTTTTTTATTTATTCCCTATATTATTTTTCTTATCGCGTGCTAATTATTTGAGTTCTTTTATTACAGAGCATGATGGGAGACAGTCCTCCAGCCACTCCACATTCCATGATAGAGAAGAAGTTTTTGGAGTTCATCTCTCAGGTTCCTCCTGTGTATATGGCCGCTGCATCACAATATTGGATCTCTCGTGGTAGCACTCCTCCCGGCCTCACTCCTGGCGGCCTTACTCCTGCCGGCCTCACTCCCGCTGGCCTCACTCCCGTTGGTGTCACTCTCGCCGGTGTCACTCCTCCCTGTGTCACTCCTGCGGGTGGTGCTACTCCCGTAGGAGGTATGTCTCCTATCTTTGTGACTCCACCACGACCATCTTTGCAGCCATCTCCTACTGGGTCTACTAGTAGACATGTGCATTCGACACCTCAGCGCGATACACGGTCTGGCCCGTCTCGTAGATCGAGGTCACGCTCTGGAGCAGGAGGTTCTAGGAGTGGATCTATAGGTAGGTCTGGAGGCGGAGGAGGCGGTTGTTGTGGAGCCAGTGCGACGGACGTTGTGTCACCCGCTTCTACTCCTAGGACGAGTACCTCAGATGTAGGTACGCCACACAGTACACCACGTAGTACACCACATACACCTTGGGGTGCTCATGACCATGATGACTCCAAGGTGTATAGTATCCGAGATGGAGCTCCGGTGATGGATGCGGCTGGCAAAGCAATGCATGCATGCATACGGTCACAGCTTTGCTCCATCCAGTTTGGACACTCTATCATGCTGAAATGGAGTGAACAGGATAAAGATCGGAAGAATTATATCACACAGACGATTTACAAGGAGTTTCGACCAGCCGATGGACAGTCGATTGTCAGTTCAGAGTGGATTCTGCACATCGCATGTGAGGTCATGTCACATCGACGATCCGCGGCTCGTGATGCATTCAGAGAAGGCTTACCAAAGCCTGTGTGGTTAGATGCTGAGGAGTGGGACATGATTCGTGATGAGCAGCAGCAGACTCCTGATCGATATCGCCAGCAGTGAAATGCCGCAGCCACACGTCTAGACACAATTGAACCGTCACATTTGGGCAGCGGTGGATAGGACACGATGCGTCATGAGTTTGTAAGTACCATTTCATTTATTGAATTTATTTGTGTTAAATTTCTCATACATGTTTCTCTCTCTTTTTATATTTGTGTCACCAGCTGGCAATGGGTTGTCCTCCAACACGAACGGAGGAGTCTTACGGATATAGTCATGGGTTGATTGCACTATTACAGGACTTGGAGGGACGCGGTGCGGTAGTTTCATGGGAGCATTTGTGATGAGGGAATTAAGTTATAAACTTGGTTTTTACTTGTTTGTAATTTTCATGTGAATTTATCTCATTCCATTAATGTTCTTTGTTGTAGGACTCTTGATATGGAACGTTCTTTGCATGTGTATGGCAGTGGAAGACCAATATTTTGTATCTGATTTCCATATGGCAATACATTGCTTTGCCACATTTTGTAAAAGCATCATATATGACAGTGGTTTGCCACACTCTTGTACATACTTCATTATAGAAATATATAACTTCTTTTGTACATGGTTCATTGTTCATTCTGATTATCTCTTTTGTGTACAATAATACTCTGTTTCATGAAATCATATTTCGGTTGTCATTAGAGTACACATCACATGTACTCGCCTTTTTTTGGGCAGAGTCTATTGTCTTTTGTTAAGCAACATCATGGTAATGTTGCTGTAGCAAAAGACAAAACACTCTGCCCAAAAAATTTTTTGCACGTATGGTCGTCGATATACGCGACGGTACTCCCAGTAGTGTCATCGGAATAACCGTCGGTACACCCAGGAGGCGACGCAGCAGAAGCCGATTACCGACACCTATACCGACGCTTATACCGACGCATATACCGATGCCTATACCGACCTATATACCAACGCATATACCGATGCCTATACCGACTCTTTGGTACCGAGGCGCAAACCGACCTTTACACCGGCGTCACGGCAAATAAAGCCGCGTTCATTTTCCTCGGTAAAAACCTTGGTATACCATCCATCTGTTGTAGTGAGTACTGGAGTGCTTGGTGCATGCTCCTGTTAAAAGTACCTACCCCAGTACCTCCTCTACAAACACACTCATCATTTCCTATAGAGTCTACTTCGTTGCTTAATAGGATCCAAGGAACAACGAGTTTTGGAAGGTGGATAGAGCCTCTTGAAACTTTCATTGGATGGAAGATCCAATTGGGAGTGGGTTCCTAATATTAAATGGTAGATTTGTGCTAGAACCAATAATAAGGATGAGTTAGGATTTTTTAATGTGAAGTTCTTGGTTAACAATCTTGTGGACATATCGATGGTTCATGCCTCATGTAACAAAAAGGAATCTTTGTCTAAGCTTATTTTTAAGAGGTACAATAACTTGTCCATCTCGAGAGTGTGGAAATGGAAATACCGCAATATATTTATATTCTTATTGTTTCTATTTGTGGTTGTCTATTGGAAAATCAAGCTTACACTATGCTTGAGGTGTACTTGATCTACATCAAAAAGCTATCACTTGGATTATGTCAGAAATATCCATTACCAACTCTTTTATGCTCATTTATTATAATTTTTCTAAGAATTTTTTAATGGATCATTTGCCAATCTAAAAACCTAGAGATTCACACTTGTAAAAGGAGAAAGTGAGAGCTCAAATTCCACAAATTGTAGGTGTTTGAGTTGATAATCAATCGCCAAAGAGTAGATGAGATTAAATCTTCATTTTTCCTAGATTATAGGAAAGTGAATTGATTCTCTTCAACAACCTATCCCACGAAATTCAAATTCAAAATCCACTTGTAGAAGTTGTGAAAAACTTCAAGATTCTATATAAAGGCTTCAAATCATGTTTACATTACAATGAAGCAGTATACATGCATTTCAGGTCATCATTGTGTTGCTCCTTTGTTTTTCTACACCATCTTCTTCAACAACAGGGAATGTCGAGAGGCTGCTCGTCTTTCTACAGAGCTCTAGATTGGATGAGCAAGCATTGATTGGAAAGTTATTAGCATCTAGGTTATATGTACAAAGTTCATATGTTTTAATTCATTATATGTTGAATAAACTCAGTTTTACTCTCATGGTCGATTTCTATATAACCCCAAAATTTGGGGGTACCTCTATTGAGTGTTAAGTTCATTCTAGAAGCATTTCTTTCTTATTATTTGTGCTCTATTGCATTTAAGAAACTCAAGCATATTTATAAAACTCTTCCAAAAGGAATGTTTCTAATTATAATCATGGTGGTTGCTATGAGCACTTGAAGTTGATTGTTTCATCCAAAGATAGCAACTTTTTTTGAGTTGGTCAAAGTGAAAACTTATTTGTTTGTACCAACTCTTTCTTCTTGATGATCCAAATTTTATAGCAGATTTTATTACACCAATCACATAACTATAAGGTCTATTTGAATCTCCAAAATCTCAAGGATTGTTCATGCACTGGTTGGCTAGACCAAACTTCATCACTTGAGAACTCACTCCACCTCCTTCAAGCTTCTCCAAGTTCCATCAATGGTATTGGAGCTAGATCAAGATGGGTAATGTCTTTCCCTCCATCCATGACAAGCTTGATATACACAACTATGTTGCTTGGAAAATTAGAGTGGGGGCCTATTTGCAAGGTCCAAATCTTTATGGAATTGTAGCAGGTGATGAAGCTATGCCTACTTCATGCACAATAGGAGATAGAAAAAATCACACTTTGGTGTGCAAGGGATGTTCAATCAAGGTCATATATACTAAAATCTATCTTTGATTTTCTATTACCACATATTAGAGATGCATGACATCTCAAGGGGCTTGGGATGTCCTAGAGACTTTGTTCTGTGATACTACAAAAGCAAGAAAGAATCATCTTTGGAATGCATTCAACCAAATGAAGAAGAAACCTAAACAAAATATCACAAAGGTTGTTACCAAGCTCAATGAAGATGTAGACAACATAGCATCCATTGGAGATTGATTGAAGAAGAAAACATCATAATGCAAATTGTAGATGGAATTAGAAGTCATACACAATGGAACTCCTTCACCATAGTTTATGATCTCATCATGGATGTAGAGACCCCAAATTGCAACATATTCCTTGGAGAGCTCTTCAACCAAGAGGCCAACAATAATATGAAGCAAGGTAACTCCTATCAAAGTACTAGTACAAGTGTTGTTTATGTAGATAAGAGAGTTAATAAGCACAAAGGCAAGAAGAAGGAAGATGATGAATAAAAGAATTCCAAACCTAACTATGCAAGCTACAGCAAGTGTTAAGGGAAGAAGAAAGGAGCAAAGAACAACAAATCAATATTTGAAAATATTCAACCTTGTGTCATTTGTGAGAAGACCAACCATACCACTCAAAATTGCTAGTTCAAGCATCTATGAGGATGGCCTGAGGTGATTAGTGATCCAACTCAAAAATCCACATCAGCCCTTTGAACTTGAACACCCGGTGGTCAAGTTCGAAGAGGGTTCATACATTGATAACGAAGGAACCATGAAGACTCAGTGGTCCCAAGGAACACTGATGTAGTGAAGAACACTAAGGTTCAATGTCATCTCATAGTAGAAGAGCTGCTCAAAGCAAAACCTGAGCTATGGAATCATGTGAAGCATCAAGTCCCAGAACTTGAGTCCAATATGCCAAAAGCAGGCTCTAAGCAGAAAGTAACGGAGATACCTCTAGACAAAATAGGGGACATGTGTGAGGGTGAAGAAGGTAACACTTATCTTCCAATCACCTACCAAGGTTACACAACCAAAGCAATCATAGATTCAGGTGCCGGTGTTGCTATTGCGACCACCTCCTTGTGGAAGCAATGGGGCAAACCCACATTAAGACCAACTAGAATGAAGCTTCAAATGGCTGATGGTCATTTTGAAAGACCTCTAGGATTGCTAGAAGGGATAACTCTAACCACTTGTGGTGTAGAGTTTGAGCACACATTTGCTATATGTGACTTTGAGAAAAATAATTTTTATGAGATGATCCTAGGAAGACCCTTCCTATGAAAATTGCAAATAGTACAGGATTGGGGAACCAACTCCTTGTGCTTGCAACACTTAGGGGTCACCACCAAGGTCAATTTGAAGGATTAGTCCTTCAGAGATGTACCATCCCTATAGTGGAATCATATCCACAAAGCGAAAGAAGATTCCATCTCTGTGCATTCTAAAAGTTCACCTCATCCATCATGGCTACATGAAGATACTCATTTGTGGATGTGCAAGGTCGTAGAGGAAGAGGAAAAACATTTGAAGGCAAGAGAAGAAGGAACTTCGCCAGGAGATAGACCAGTTAGGGACCCAGCCTACACACCGATGATCTTTCCAGATGAGGAATTTGAGCCTTATGGCTGGTCTGAAATCTTAGCCACCATGGACATTGTTGTCAACGAGGAAGAGTGGACACCTCATTGTGATGAGGAGGGTTATGATATCTCAGTGTTCATGTGTCAGCCCTTGCTAGAAGAATGTGACCCTAGTGATGTCATAGAAGAAGAAGAGAATGACGATGATATAGAGTCCATTGTGATGGATAGTTGCTTTAACTCAGAGCAGCACTATCTAGAAGATATAGGAGTGTTCACCCAGAAAGAAGAAGAGCCTCTCACAAGTATTAAAACGGTACATTCAAAGGATGGAAGTGAGAGCAGTCAAAAGAAAAAGAAAAAAAAAAGCAAGGAAACAAAATGAGGAGGAATAATTATTTGAAGTACTAGAAAACCTCAAGAAATATGAAGTTGACGACCGAAAAATTTTGGTACAAATGCCTAAGAGAGAGGCCATCATAGGAGAATCATATGATAATAAAAAAAGGACCAAAAAGATTGTTGTGACCATTGAGGAGAACGAAGAGAGATGTACCTACATAGGAGATGACATGAGTGCAAGAGAAGAAATGGAGCTCGTAGCTCTATTAAGGGAATATAGGGATGTGTTTGCATGGCAGTATAGAGACTTGAAGGGGGTAGATCCAAGAATATGTTCTCATACGATTCCCATGACCGTTGATACCAAGCCCACCAAACAGAAGCCCTACACATATAATGATACATATGCAGCCAAAATAAAAGAAGAAATTTATAGGCTGATTGAAGCTGGATTCATCTATGAGATTGAGCATACTGAATGGGTGTCCCCCATTGTAGTGGTGCCCAAGAAGAACGGGAAGTTGCGAGTGTATATTAACATTAAAAAAGTTAATGCCTCTATGATCAGAGATAGTTATCCACTTCCAATCACGGAACACCTATTGGAGCGTGTTGTAGGCAAGGAAGTTTATAGCTTCCTTGATGGATTTTCAGGTTACAATCAAGTAGCCATTGCCCAGAAGAACAACACAAAATAGCTTTTGCCAGAGAGTGGGGAATCTTTGCATTTCGTGTGATGCCATTTGGGCTCACCAATGCACCTGCAATATTCCAAAGGCTCATGTGTCATGTCTTCAAAGAGTTCTTGCGAAAGAGCTTAGAAGTGTATGTGGATGATTTATGTGCTCATTCCCAAGAAACAAGATTTCACATCCCGGCGCTCAGACAGATCTTCAACAAGTGTAGAGAATATTGAGTGTGTCTGAACCTAGAAATGTGTATGTTCATGGTGCGTCAAGGTAAAATCTTAGGTCATATTGTTTCTAAGAATGGAATCTCAACAGATGAAGATAAGGTACGAGCCATAGCGGAGCTACCAAGGCCAATGAATGTTAAAGAGGTACAAGCCTTTATGGGCCATTGTGGATATTACCGAAGGTTTATCCACATGTACGCGATCATAGCTAGACCCCTTTATGCCTTGTTGTCTAAATTTGAGTGGAACGACGAATGCGAGAATTCTTTCAATGAACTGAAGAAACGTTTGTGCACATCACCAATACTGACCACTCTTGATTAGAATAAAGGATTCCATGTCCATGTGGATGCATCCAATCACGCCATAGGACGTGTGCTAGCACAACCCACAGGTGAAGGAAACTTAGATTTGCCCATAGCATATGCTAGTAGAAAGCTCACCGCAGCTGAACAAAACTATACCACAACTGAGCGAGAGTGCTTAGGCATGGTTTATGTTGTGAAGAAGTTTAGACACTATTTATTGGCCAACAATTTCAAGTTTTTCACTGATCATCAAGCTTTGTTATATTTGGTCAATAAACCTTGCAATACAGGACGCTTAGTAAGATGGTTCCTCTTACTAATGGAATATGACTTTGAAGTCGTTGTTAGGAAAGGTAGGACCCACCTCTGGGCAGATCACCTTTCTCGCATTACTTCAGGAGAGTCACCTCAAGGAGTGTTGGATGAACTACCTGATGCTTATATGTTCAATTTAGAAGTTGTTCCTAAATTGGCAAATAAGTTGGTACCAGTCCTAACCTTTGGACCCGCAAATAAGAATGTGAAAACATCACAAGAAGAAATTGTAAAATCACAAAAATATCACATACTGGCAGGAAGCATGTACAAACAAGATACTGAGGGTGTATTAGCTTGTTGTGTCGAGGATGATGAACATAGTAGTTGGTTGCAGCAAGCTCATGAAGGATTGCTAGGAAATCACTATTCTAAACAACGAACGTTGCAGAATCTAAAGCGTTTATGAGTGTATTGGCCTAGCATGGACAAAGAAATACATGAGTGGATTAAGAATTGTCCAATGTGCAGAGAGAGACCCCCAGTGGAGCATGCGACCATTTATCAAGTGTCATTAATTCCAGATTGGAGTGCTCCATTGGTAGAGTTTATGAGGTCGGGAAGATTACCCAAAGAGGCTAGTCTAGCAAGAAGACAAAGCATGGAGCAAGAGGCTCAAGGCTATGCCTTACTAGGAGACAACCTATACCGAAGAGGCAAAGATGGTTACTTAAGATTGTGCGTTCATGAATCAGACTATTTAAAGGTCTTAGAGATTGCACACAATGGTGTTGTAGGTGGACTTTTTGGTCCTGACCGAGTGATCAAGACCATTCTATTCTTAAGACTTTGGTGGCCCACTCTCCATATGGATGCACATACCTATGTGAAGAAATCTGAGACATGCCAACGTGCACAATATCCAGTTAGAAAAGATGAGATGCCTTTGAGGCCAATGATGGGAGGACGTGCATTCTCGAAATGGGGTATAGACAGTGTAGGTCCTATTAACCCCCTAGCTAGAAACTCCCATGCAGAGTATATTATTGTAGCCACAGATTACCTTACCAAGTGGGTAGAAGTGAGAGCCACAACAAAGAATGATGCTCAGACTACGGCTAAGTTCTTATTCTAGAATGTGTTCACGAGATATGGACTACAAATAGTGTTAGTGAGCGATAGAGTCACACACTTCTTGAATGAAGTCATTGAAAATCGTCTCCAAGAATTCTTGGTGATACATAAGAAGTCTGCCCCCTATCACCCACAAGCTAATGGACAAGCCGAGAGCACCAATAAGATCCTCTCTAATGTATTGACAAAACTGGTAAATAATAAACGCTCTGATTGGGACAAACAACTTCATCATGTTGTTTGGGCTTATCGAGTTGCCTACAAAAGGGTACTCAATGCCACCCCATTTCAGATGGTCTTCGGACATAATGTTGTGCTACCATTGGATTTCCTAATCCGAGCTTTAACGGTAGCACAAGAGCATGAGTGGAATGGAAATGAGTTGTCCTCTAGGATCTTTGATCTAGAACACTTAGGTGAGATGAGGCTACGAGCGCCGACAACATCTATGCTGCAAAGAAAAGACAAAAGGCATACTTTGATGCACACATCAAAGATAAAGGATTGAAAGAGGGAGATCTAGTTTTGGTTTACACACTAAAACAACATGCCCGTAAGTTGGAAAAACGAGGATATGGACCCATGATCACTAACAGAATTTCCACTAGCGGTGCAGTTCAGTTGGCTACTTTAGAAGGTGATATCTTGCCCAACTATATTAGTGGATGTAGAGTCAAGTTATACCAAGAACCTCTTACAGAGGATATGCTTACGAGACTCAACAATGCTAAGAAGCGAAAAGAAGAGGAGTTAAGGGTGAGAGAAGAGGCACAGGCAGAGGCTAGAGAGGGCATAAGGTGAAATAAGTTAAGGCGACTAGGCCTAGATGTCAACTCAAAAGCCCCAAAATATCACATGGATATGTGCCAAAAATCACGCATAGCGACTTCTCAAGTCATTGACCGAAGACCCTTTGTGACCATAGAGATAGGACAAGGGAAGGGTGCAAGGACTGTGAACGCATTGATTGACTCAGGTGCAGCAAGTAGTGCAGTTAGACTTTCCTACTTCCAAGACTTGTAGTTGAACATCAATCCCATAGAAGCTTATCTCATAGGATTGGGAGGTGTGGAAACCCCTTGTTTGGGCGAGGTGGAACTTCCCATCTACCTTCAAGGTGTTCCAATGAAAGTCAAAGCGCTAGTGTGTCAAGATGAGAACCTTACAGAACCACTTGTCTTGGGTCGAGATTGGATCTATGACAATGTAGTTAACTTAAACCTAAGAAGTCAAATTCTTCAAGTTTGGGTACATGAACAATGCATTACATTAGAATTCGAGAACTACATGCTCCTAGATCATGGCACCATACACTCTATTAGTTCTTCTAAGACTAATGATATGGAAGAAAATGTTGTATGTGTCAAAAGCTCTATGATGCAGAAGGATTCAATCATGGAAGAACAGGTTCGAAGGTGGGTGGATCTTTCTTCTTCTCCAAAGAATCAAGTAGCCACAGTAGTGAGTCCATCACACAAGCAAACACAACCGTTCACGACAACTGCTACATCAAATAGCAAGACACCATTCGATAAGAAAGCAGTTCCGAGCATGAAGCAGACCTGGGTACGCAAAGGAGCGCAACCACCAGCCTTGCCCCCACAAATCCCATCCAGGCAAGCCAACCAGGCCAAAGGACGAAGGAAGAAGCTCGGACAAGCTCAATCACAAGGTATCCAACAAGTTTGGGTGCCTAAGAAATTAGCTGCAACTCAACAAGGGTGATTACAGATGTGGGTACCTAAGAAGCCTTACACCCACAACAACCTATGTTCTCCCACATGTGAAAGGTCTCAACAAAGAGGCCAAAAAGAGAAAAGGGTAAGAACCACGTATAGAGACCGAAGGAAGATCAAATAAGCTCTTCAAAAATAGTAGGAAGACGTGCAAAAAGGATATGGGTTTGGAAGCCAAAAGTACAAGTAGCCTCCACCGAACCAAAGCGCCATCCACACTGGATACCACCCAAATGCTGTTCTAGAATGGACTCCAATAAGGAGGATTACATCAGTTTGAGACTCAATGGATACCTCCATCAAGGTCGGCATGAACCTCTGCAAATAACATCAAAAGCCTCGACGAGCGACAACCATGTGCTCCTTGCACAACCTTGTCTTTTGCACCATTCAGGTCATGCATTTCCAAAGTATGCATTAATATAGGGCCACATTACATGGCCGTGCATAGACACAAGTGAGAGTCCCATGCACAAGAGCACATTGACACATGTAAACCATTTTTTGATACTAATCTTTGTCTTCTTGTTTTGTGACATTGTTCCTCTTATATAAAAAAAAAGAAAGAACTTGTTCCTAGGTTTCGCTCATGAAACATGAATGAGTCATGCTTAGTTGAAGATTGAACCTTCGATTACTGGGCATTTATCAGTTTGGATAGAAGTGTGTCTCAGCTAGCAGATGATATAGTTGCTACCTTATCTGGTAGATGTCAAGAACTTGGCATGAACATGGCATCCACAACTATGGTTTCCTATTACTATGGTAGGAGTAAAGAGCTTGAAGGTCCGCAACTTGAGTGATGCTTCACTACTGCATGTATGAGAGCATACAGGGAGATATCTGCAAGGGGTAGTTCTGGTAACCTACAAATCTTTGTATGTATACTGGATAAGAAGACTCCTGCTTATGATGAGCTAAAGAGAATATGTGAAACTAAGCTTGGTGTAGTTATCAAATGTTGTTTGTCAAGGAATATAAAGAAATTCAATTCTTTGTATTTGGCAAATGATGCTTTGAAAAGAGGAGACAAGATCAGCCACTCAAAAGATCTCATCAGTGGACCATCAACACGGACATTCATCAATAATGTTCCATTGCAAAGGCCAAGTGTACAACACGAAGAGATGAACATCGATCGACCTTCTCCATGGTAAGTATCTTTACTTTGGAAACATCATAACCATGATAGCTTAGGATACCTCTTCGTCGCCATACCCTTGAGCACTTAGCTCAAGAACACCAATTTTTGCACCATACTTCTTCCGATGCATTTTCCAAGTAAGCATGCATAGGGCTACATTACAAGGCCATGCACAAGGCACATATTTTCCTCAACCCATGCACGAACACACTTACCCATCATCCATTGCGGGTTATGAGTACTTAGCATGACTACTATGAACATCGACTTTGGAAGATCTAGAGGACATCAACGGACACTCACAACGACACAGTCATGATTGAATCCAACAAAGAAGTACATACCAAGGCACTACAACTTGCAAGGGCTCGCAGTGACAGATGACGAGCGCCCCAACCCTGCCACATCTGGAAGCCACACGACTTTTTTCCATACAGAAGGGACACTCCCTCTCAAAGCACTACTTGGAACAACCACTACAACAAGGGTCTGTCAGGGATGACAAACTCGAGAGGGGGGGGGGGAGTGTTGGAACTCAAGGTCAAGCATAAAAAATGGAGGCATATCAAAGAAGTGGACATAGAAGAAGAGAGAGCAAGTAGGGAGCTCTAAGAAGTGTATGTCAAATTTTCAGAAGAATCCCCTACAAAAATAGTGATTTTCATCACTAAAAACCATTGTAAATACCATTTTCCATTTTTGTAACTCCATTTTGTTCAAGCTGAGGAGTCCTCGAGCTTGAGGAGTATTAGAAGTATCATCCTACCAATTTTCATAATTTTTAGACTTCGTTTGAGCCCTCAAATAAGCCCTGGAACCTAATTTTTAATTAGGCCGGACACTAGGTCTGGACAGGGCCAAAACTAGTAAAAAAACTATAAAAAGAGCTAGAGAGCTCATTTTTGAGGTTAGATTGTTAGAGAATAGAGCTTTCAAGGCTTGTACAAAGGTATATGAACCATCAAAAATCTCTCAAAAAATACAATAAATGAGCATATGAAAAAGAACTCTCCAACGGATATTCTTTCGACGCGATAGCCTTTGATGTAGATCAAATCCACCTCAAGCATAGTGTAAGCTTGATGTTCCAACACTACACACATCCAATACCCTCCACTATGATTGGTAAAGTCAGGTAGAAATTGGTGAGCATACTTTGGAGGACTATGAGATCAAACACGCGCCTCTTTGCAGCAGAAAAGTTTTGATTTGAACTTATTTTGGCCTTTGAGTACTTGATTGCAATGAGTGTGTTAATAGTTTTGCCCTTTTGTGACAATAACTTTCTTTCACCAATACAAGTTTGTCAAAGTGTACTATAACTTTAGCATAGCTCGATAGGGTTTTTCTCTTCAACGTTGTAAGATACCATCAATTCTTTGCATCAATACATTTAGTCATTGGCCATGGCTAAAAGCAATGACGTATTTAGTATATCAAACATTGAGGATAATTTGGATTGTGTTGATATGCATTGTAGGAATACATGATGCATGATGTATTAGCAGCAAATGGGTTGTGGAATATTATGCCGAGTGTTGAAAATTATTCTACTAGGTTTCCAAATATTGTGATTGAAGGTGATACAAATGGTGTTGAAGACCATGATCTTCAATTTTCTAGTTGTGTTATGTTTTTGTTTGCTGCACCTACTATAGAGAAAATTTATTGGGATGGTAGAGGTGCATAAGCACATGCATTGATAGCTTTTTCTTCAAACCTTTCATTATCCCATACATTTCCTCTTGGAAAATAAAAAAACATTCTTGAAAAACTTTAACAACATTATACGAGGCAAGAAATGAGGCTCCTTTTGCTTATATCAGAAAATTCTTTGGAAGTGAGCATACAAGTGAAGGAGATTCGATGGATGTCTTTATGAAAAGATCAAATATTTGAAAGAGCACTTAATTTTTGCTAACAAAGTCTTGCCAGATAGTTCACTTATGCAAATTGTTCTTTACAATATTCTAGATTCATATCTGAGGTTTGTTTCTTCTCTTCCACTGATGATGAAAGGCAATTGAAATGTGTTGATGTTTTAGGAGTTAGTCTCTATTTTTTTGTATGAGGATCAATCTATGTAGAATAGGTGAATTATGCATGTTGAAGATGAAGCTTTCCTAGCTAGTTCAAAGGGAAAAGTTAAATGGAGCTCATCTATTAGTAAGTAGAAATTACAATAGACTATAAAGTTGAAGAGGGAAGACAAAGATGACAAGAAAACAAAAAAAGAAAAAAAAACGTAGAAGTACTATATGTAAAATGATCATTTCACAAAGAGTTATCTTAAACTAGCTACAAGGGAGGGAAAGAGGAAAGAGGTTGGAATGGTTGTTGTAGAGGCTTCCACACCAAAAATAAAGTATGATTATCTTTTTCAGCATGAAGAATGGCCTTGTACTAATGTTTGGAGCTATGATCCATCTTCGCATGAGCAATGTTTGTCTTCGGTAGACTTGGATATTAAATAATTAGATTGTGATGCAAGAAAACATATTACACTCCATTATAGTTTCTCCAAGTCACTTGAGTTTAGAGATTTGGAAAGATCATTCTGACTATTGTTGATAGTAGTTCTTTCACATTGTTAAATGCCTTATATATGCCATGGATCAGGACAAACTTTTTATCTGTTTCAAGACTATCTAACGTTGGCTTAGCTATCAAATTTTTTTATGATAGATACTTAGTTCATAATCTCTCAAATGGGGATCTCATCATTTCTTCAAGAATTTTATGTCATGGGTTGTATATAGTTTCTCCAATTCACTTGAGTTTACTTTCATATGTGCTAACAACTTCTCTTATCCTATCATGAGATTTGGAAAGATCATTCTGACTATTGTTGATAGTAGTTCTTTCACCTTGTTAAATGCCTTATATATGCCATGGATCAAGACAAACTTTTTATCTGTTTCAACACTATCTCGCATGGGCTTGGCTATTAAATTTTTTGATGATAGATACTTAGTTCATAATCTCTCAAATGGGGATCTCATCAATGCTTCAAGAATTTTATGTCATGGGTTGTATAAGCTCATAGATTATGTGAACATTATGAATTATTCAACATGTCTAGCTCATTATTCATAGGTTATCTGAGATTCAAAGATTTGCATCCATGCTTTGGTCATCTCATTTTGCTAGTTTACCATGCTTGTAGAAATTGGAAATAGTGTCCTCTCTACACTCTAGAGGTATGTTCTAAGCATTTTTCACAACGAAGTATTTTGGGAAAAATGCAGGGTTATTCTTTCCGAAAGATGCCTCATCCAATCCACATAACTATGTCTCTATATCTTCTTACCTTCTCTCTCCTTTTGAATGACCTTTAAACTGTGGTACCAAATTATGAGAGCAAGGACTAAGGTGCTTAGATGAACCACTAGTAATCATACTCAAAATATTTGGTTAACCATTTAATGTGGTCGGACTCATCTTATCAAACTTTAAGTTTGACTTGATCTTTACCCTACTTGGGTCTTTTGGACTTTCTTCTCTTCTTTTACCAAAATAAGAGATAAGGTTAGGTCTTTCTCCCATAGATCCCTTCATGTTCAATCCTTTACTAATGGGTTTTACTTGGGGATCTAGCCATTCTACTTCATAAAGGAAGTCATTTTCCTTATGTCTATGTTATTGGGAACCATAGCGTATGTTATGTTATCTCCATAAAGCATCAAGATACCTTTAGGACTATCCTTTATAGATCATCCAAATTTTTAACCTAAACCACTTAGGATTTATACAATCCTTATGGTGTATGCAAGTCTTCTCTTGCATTGGGGTTCTTTGAGAATTACCAATATATCTTTGAGAACTTCATTTAGTTAGAAGATGTAATGAAAGATATATGAAGTACTAGAATAGGAGGAACTACTTCAACTTTATCTATTTCTTGCATATCTTGTACCTTGCAGTACCCTAATTGGTCTTTTCAAGGCATAAGATACAAGTTTTTGGGGACTTTCTCCCCTCCTTACGAGTTTTCGTCCTCAAAAACTACCTGAGAGTAACTTGAAAATTGTGCCCTTTTAGACGTATATATAAAAGTTTATTTTCAATCTTTTATTGTTCCCCTTGGCTAAAAGAACTATTTGGAACTTTTAACTTTCCTCCAAGCGTGTTGAACAAATATCGCAAAGTTTCAAGTTTGGATTACCCATAAAATTCGATGTCCCATACCATCGAAACTACTTAAGTGGTAGTGTAAACCTATTTGTCCCATACGATCCAGCTTACACTTCCACTTTAGTAAAGGTAACTTTCCTTGGATCTTTGGAAAAAACCTTGTTTTAGTATAATCAAGTAAGAGCTATTACTTCTTAGACTTGTTTCATTTCCATTGAGAAGCATCACCATTGCTTATGTCACAATGAAATTATAACTTAGCAAGTTTTACATATAATTATAACTTGACAAGATTAGTCTCAGAAATTGACTTTTCAATTATTCCTTGATTCAGATATACTCTAAAAGATCCTTTTTATGTCACTTGATAATAGATCTAGTTTTATATCTCAACTAGATATCATCTATTTTGACATAATGTGTAATCTGAACAAAGAATAGTTGACTTGCTAATCAAATCTTTGAAGTAGATGGTAATACTATTTTACCATTTTGAATAGTCCTTTGCTTCTATGACATTAGAAAATGGTATGTAGGGTTTATTACAGCCCTTGAGTTTTACATTCTCTTCTTGCATTTGTTTGGAGGAAAAATGAAAAGCTCTGAATAGTTCTTTAGTTCTCTCAAGCAAAAAACTTTCTTGAACAAGAGAATTGACACTTCCATCTTCCAACACTACCTATATGTATATATAGATATAGAATAATTATTTATTTCTCTTGCTAAAGTTTGCAAGTAGTCAATTGAAGTTACCACCATTCTCTCATGGTTAACTCAGAGAAACATTTTGACCTATCACTTAAGTCCTCGGCCTTGCTGATCAGACATGCCATGGCTTTTTTCATGGAATTTGATACTCCATAAGAGGGACTTTAAGCTTGATGTATCTTCACAATGTACTATTTGTTGGCTTACAAGAGTGCAACTATATAGGAAGTGAATGGTAGTTTTACTTATGGCCAATTGGCTCTATTACCATTATTCCTATCATGGAACTTGTAACCATGCCTAAGCTTGAATAAAGAAAATCTCGCTCTTAAACCTCAAACCCACGTAATATATTCCAAATGCATACATTAGTGTATGCCAAGACATTTACACCTTTATTGGAAAAAGTGCTGCATGCATAAGGTTCAAAAGTTGAAGGCCTCCTTAAAGCATGCAAAAGTTCCAATTTGGAAATTTTTTTATTCAAAGGATGGTGCAAAATTTTCCATGCATCTTTCTTTTTGTGCATCAGATTTGCCATAATGCATAGTAAAACATGACCATATTTATGCACAACCAATCTTTCGTTTCTAAAACTATATAAATTTGATGCATAGTGCAAATCGTTTCCATGACTTAATTGTGTATGTGACCACACAAATAAGGCCACCTCAATCTATGCAACATTTTTGAAATTCATGTCTATTATGACATGCACTGTATGCTCTTTAGTGTGCAAGGAAAAGAAAGGTGTGCAAATACTTACATGAAAATTAAGCTTTTTCCATCCTTTGACTTTACTTAATTGTTCTCATGGTGACGAAGCAGGTTTGGGCCACTAAGTCTTGGGTACACTTCCCATCTCATCCATTGTTCAAGTCCTTGTCCCTTTTCGGCTCCTTCTACTTACTTGAGTGCCCCAGGTTATTTAATGCATATATCATGCATACAAGAGGGTGCAATCTTTATGCATAGCTATGTGCATGCTTCATTTGCTTTTGAAAAAGGAAATATATAAAAAATAACCATGCTCTTTTACATGCATGTACTCACTGTTTTTTCAAAATAAATAAATAAATCAAATAAAATAAAATAAATCCTTTGTGCATGAGAAACTAATTTACACGTTTCCTTGGAATGTGCAAATCCATGGAGTAGATGGACAGTCTCATAGGCATGAGTTTCTGGTTCCAATCCATTAACCTTCTACCCCCCATCGGGGGGTGGTGAAAGGTTAAACAAACCACCTTATCCCAAGAGGCAAGAGGAAGGGGGAAATCCACATGACAAGCACGAGAGCATCCGTGCACCTATTTTTCAACAAACGGATAGCCCCAACCCAAACTTTATCCACTATCGTTTGGCTCCAAATAAAACATAATGCTAATTACATTCACTTATGTAATAAGTTAATGAGATATGGGAGGACCAAAAAATACTTCCCCAACATCTTTGTTGAACGTCATCCATTTGCAAGCGTCATCATCTTGTTAAGGTTGTCAATTTTTTGAAGCCATAGTCCTACTTTGATTCTCCATACACTACATCTACGATCATCATAAATAAGCTTTCTCTCATAGAAAGTCATGGATTCGCGTGGTTAGCACAGTTGCTCCTAATCTTCAGGTCCCAAGTTCGAATCTCGGGAAGGCACCATCGATTTCTTCCTTTCAAACAGTTACTACCTTAATACAAAGTGATGCTTAAGAAAATAAAAATAAATTTGATGGGTACTTTCCCAAGTTGTGCTCAAAGAAGATCCTTGCATTCTTCATTGACCCTTGTTCCAAGAAGATCCATGCATTCTTTCATCTATGAATTTGTGAGGTCGGGAACCCTCTACGTGCATCCTTTTGATCATGAAATGTTGAAAAGATCAAAAAATCTAGGTGGCTAAGGTAGGAATGGTGGGTTCAGGCAAATATATCCCATATAAAGAATATGCGCACATTTGAAGTTGGTCATATAACGAGGCTACAATTTATGTTTTCTGTTTCAAATGAGAAGAGAATGAGTTCGTAGAGCTCATCTCCTCACGCAGAGGTGCATGATGGCTAAGAAGCCACTTGTACAATCTAGTACAAGATGCTCACTAGGTCGAGTGGATAGTTGTTGCACCTGCCTATTGGGCAAATAGTTCTCTTCGTAAGGGGGGGGGGGGTCACATGAGTCATCTTTTGCTCCTTGAACAAGGGATCCAGCATCTAGCTACTCATGAGCCACCTAGAACTCGAGATTGTGTGTCAAAGAACAAAGTACCCCATCTTAAGAGACGAAATGCCCGTATGACCTATGATAAGTGCTAAAGCTTTCACTCAGTGGGGCATAGATTTTGTTGGACCAATTAGCCCACCTGCTAAAAGTTCTCATGTTGAGTACATAATAGTTGCTATAAACTATTTGACCAAATGGGTGGAAGCAAAGGCCACGAAGAAGAATGATGCAAGAACTACTCCCAAGTTTCTCTTCGAAAATATATATGCAAGGTTTGGGTTACCCATTGAAATCGTGAGTGATCAAGGCACACACTCCATTAATGAGATAATAAAAACTTTGATGAATGAATTCCTAGTAATTCATAAGAAATCGAACCCTTATCAACCTCAAGCCAATGGACAGGGAGAAAGTTGCAATAAGATGCTATGTACCATTTTAACTAAGATTGTGAATAATAGACAACTAGATTGGGATAAACAATTACATCATGCCATTTGGGCTTTTCCAGTTGTTTATATGACTGCTATAGGCACAACACCTTTTGAATCTTGTGTATGGTCAAAATGCAATCTTACCAATTGATTTCTTGATTCCTACTCTTTGGGTAGCTAAGAAATATGAGTGGATTGGACATGAATTTTCCCAACAATTGGATCAAATTGAAAGATTGCATGAGACTAGATTACAAGTAGTGGCAAGTATTTATGGAGCCAAGAGATGACAAAAAGCCTACTATGATGCCCATATCAAAGATAAGGGACTCAAAGAAGGTGATTTAGTCTTGGTATACACTTTGAAGCAACATGCAAAAAAATTGCAAAAGCGAGGACATGGACCATTGGTAATCAACCGTATTTCTACCAGTGTAGTAGTAAACCTAGCCACTCTAGATGGAGAAATTCTACCAAATTATATAAGTGGCTGCTGTGTGAAGAATAGTTAGAACCCTTAACAGATGAGATAATGAATAGAATTCTAAATGCAAAGAACCAAAGGGAAGAGGATAAGAGAATAAGAGAATAAGAGAAGAAGAGAGACTTGAAGCATTGGAAGGCACACGAAGGTGAAAAGAATGGATGAGAGAAAGACATGAAAGATATCAACAAGGAAAGGAGCCAATCCGCATAGCCAACTATAGGCAGTAGAAACTAGGACTATAAGATGTGAAGTTAGACAACCCTTGATAGCCATTCAAATGCCTAAGAGAGAGGCTAGAGAAGGAGAAGCCTACGACAACAAAGAATAAACAAAAAAAATCATAGTAATGGTGGAAGATGGAGAAGAAAGATGTACATACATAGGTAATGATGTTTCAACTGAGGAGGAAGAAGAATTAATAAAATTGATCTGATATCGAGATGTATTTGCTTGGACATATAAGGATTTCAAGGGTGTGGAACCTTCTATTTGCTCCCATAGAATACCAATGACGGCAGAGGCAAAACCATCTAAACAACACCCTTATACATACAATGAGGTCTATGATGCTAAAATAAAAGAAGAAATAGACAAGCTATTAGCAGTTGGATTCATTTATGAAATAGAACACATTGAATGGGTATCACCACTAGTGGTTGTGCCTAAGAAGAATGAAAAACTCAGAGTATGCATTAACCTAAAAAAAGTGAATGCAGCTATTATACATGATAGCTACCCTTTACCTATCACCTAACATCTATTGGAAAGAGTTGCAGGAAAAGAAGACTACAGCTTCTTAGACGGATTCTCTGGATACAACCAAGTAGCTATTGCTACTGAAGATCAACATAAGATCGCATTCACGACTGAATGGGGAGTCTATGCTTTCCGAGTGATGCCCTTTGGACTTACTAACGTGCCTACTACTTTCCAACGATTGATGTGTCATGTTTTCAAAGAATTCCTAAAGAAGATTATGGAAGTGTATGTGGATGACCTATGTACATACTCAAATCAAAGACAAGACCACATTCCTGAATTGCGTAAGATATTTAATAAGTGCCAACAATATAGAGTCTGCTTGAACCCTGAAAAGTGTGTCTTCATTGTAAGACAAGGAAAGATCTTAGGACACATGGTGTCTAGGAAAGGAATGTCTACGGATGAAGATAAAATCAAGGTCATTTTGGAGCTCCCTAGACCGAAGAATGCAAAAGAAGTGCAAGCGTTTATGGGACATTGTGGATACTACCGTCGATTTATCCACATGTATGCCATAATTGCCAAACCCTTGTATGGACTCCTAACTCAATTTACTTGGACGGATGAATGCGAAAAGGCATTCAATGAGTTAAAGAAGCGTCTTAGCACAACCCCAATTCTGAAAACACCGAATTGGAATAAGCCTTTTAATATTCATGGTATGCCCGACGATCATACATCCATACCTTTCTCAACAATAGCACCCAATTGGAGCAAAACATTGGTAAAATTACTAAAGACAAGTGAACATGAGGAAGGAGTTAGCTTGGCAAGAAAACGATCCCTAGAGGAAATGAGCAAGGATTATGTACTCATGGGAAGACACTTGTTTAGGAGAGGAAAAGACAACCAATTACGACTATGTGTGCATGAAGGAGAATATTTACCCATATTAGAGATGGCACATGCAGGTGTGGCAGGAGGTCATTTCTCAGTCGAGAGAACCGTGAAAATGATCCTCTTTGCGTGCTTGTGGTGGCCAACTCTACATATTGATATGAAAACCTATGTACGAAGTTGTGAGACAAAGGGCTGAATACGCAATTTGGAGAGATGACATGCCATTGAGACCTATGGTTTGCACCAGAGCCTTTTCTAAATGGGGTATTGATTTCATATGACCCATTAACCCACCGGCCAAAGGGTCACATGCCGAATACATCATAGTAGCCACATATTATTTGACAAAATGGGTAGAGGCAAAGGCTACTAGAAAAAACAATGCTCAAACCACTGCTAAGTTTCTTTTTGAGCATATATTCACTCGTTTCAGATTACCAATTGAGATTGTGAGTGATCGAGGAACGCACTTCATTAATGAAGTAATAGAGTCTTTAATGAATGATTTTTTAGTGATCCATAAAAAATCAGCCCTATACCACCCCCAAGCCAATGGTCAAGCGGAAAGTTCCAATAAGGTGTTATGCATAGTATTGACAAAGATTGTCAATGATGGGAGGTCTGATTGAGACAAACAATTGCATCATGCAATTTGGGCCTTCCGAGTCGCGTACAAGACTGCCATTGGAACTACCCCATTCAATCTAGTATATGGACAAAAGTATATTCTGCCAATTGATTTTTTGATACCCACTTTGAGAGTAGCCCAGCAGTATGAATGGGCAGAACATGAATTATCCGAGCAACTAGACCAAATTGAGAAGTTACATGAAACTAGAATACAAGCAGTAGCAGGTATTTATGCGGCTAAGCGAAGAAAAAAGGCATATTATGATGCACACATAAAAGACAAGGGACTAAAAGAAGGAGACTTGGTCCTAGTCTACACCTTGAAGCAACATGCCAAGAAATTACAAAAACGTGGATATGGACCTCTAATAATTAATAGGATCTCTACAAGTGGAGCAGTTAATCTAGCCACTCTAGATGGAGATATTCTTCCTAACTACATAAGTGTATGTAGAGTGAAAAGGTTCATGGAGCCATTGACAGATAAAATGTTAGCACGTCTCGTAGCTGCACAAAATAGGAAGACAGAAGAAGAACGAATTAGAGAAGAAGCACTGCAGGAAGCTTTAGAGCGCATTAAGAAACGGAAAGAATGGATTAGACAACGAGATGAACGGTATCTCCAAGGAGAAGAGCCTATCCCCATGGCTAATTACTCAGTCCATAAGTCTTACACGACTAATGTTCACATTTCCTAGCCTTATTTAAGCCTAGGAATTGGAACAACAGAGTACTCGTTGATAGATGCCTTGATAGACTCAGGAGCACGACTCAATTGCATATGAAATACGCTCATCCAAGATCTTCAAAGGATTATGACACCCATGAAAGCTCATATGAAAGGTATCGGAGGTCAAGTCATAGAATGCATTGGAGAAACTACTTGTATCCTTTCACCTAGGAAATTCCTCCATGGAACAACTAGTCTCAGTGTGTAAAGATGAGGATCTCATAGAGAATCTAATAATAGGGCAAGAATGGATAATCGCAAATGAAGTGAGTATTCATCTAGCTCAAGGATACATCTCCACCAAAGTGGGACAGAAAGAAATCTTTAGCCTCATAGAAGAGAAACCATCTCCTGGACCAAGCATCTTTGAGAATCCTAAGCATAGTACTGAGAAGGACATAGCAACTGAATCCATCAATAAGCTGTAGGAAAGACAACCAAAGGTAGATCAGATTTTGAGCACCAATGCGACAGAGGAAGAAGCAGGTTCACTCCACGCAAATCATAAACAAACAAAAATAGAGGCAGCCAACGCCACAGTAAAATCATCAACATGGAATTCTATCGGTAGAGTTCCACAATACAGACATCCTAACTTGAAATGGGTTCGCAACGATCAAATGAATGGATCAGGGGGAGCAACACAAACACAAGTCAATCATAATCGGAAGGTGCAAACAGATACGATTTCCTCATCGCAAAGACTAGAATCAAAGGATCTGTTGAGAGTTTGGCTCGCAAAGTCATTAGTAGCGGCACAAAGGAACCACCGACAAATATGGATTCCAAAGAATGTACGACAAGTGGCATGGCAGGAAATCGACAACCAAAAAGAAGCAGCCTATCGACGAGACAACAGTGCGAAACCAAACAAGACCAAACAAGTACATCGGAAAAGCAAGATTGTAGCTAAGAAGACACCGATGATTCAGGAAGCTACACCAAGGAAAGGGCGACATGATGAGAGGACGAGAGCTCATACTTCAATGATCCAGTGGATATGGAAACCAAAGAAAGCGCATAAACCTGAACAAGAGAACCATCAGGCTCCCGATTGCACTCATGATGTATTGAATGCACCTAAAGTATGCATAATAGGGCCACATTATGAGGCTAGGCATTTGGCACTTGATGTACATAATAGAATTAGTTGTGCCCATCCTCCAATGGGGAATAGGTCATAGCTTCAACTTCCTTAGGAATGGACCTACTATGTAAATAAATAAATGTGTCGGCTTTACTAATCCTTGTTTTCTTTCAGAAAAGAAAAGAAAAACATGCGGTAAGAGATCTTACTTGTGCAAGCTAGGGGAACGGAGTGACAAAATGAACAACATGTCACTGTAATTCATAGCACTAATGCTATGTCTTCTATTGAAGCTAATGATCTTTTCAATACAAGTGCAGATGGCTTCTGAAGATTATGAAGCAACTATTCAGGAAGAAGTATTGGAATTTCCCTTACAAAGCATGACAAAAGCGAAAGGACACTGGTTTAGAGAAGATCAACGAGCGGGGGATTATCTATTTCTAATAACAATCAAGATCATGGATACGGATCATCAATTCCCAATAATGTCTCAAGATTTTAAGGTGGTACATGAGCTTCCATCTACCATTGACATCATGAAAAAAGTAGGCATCCACAAATATTTTGAATTACCAATCTACAAACCTGACTTTCAAAGGTGCATGCAAGTTATGAAAACATTGCAGCCAGCACTACATGATCCATTGGTGCTAGAGGCTAGAGTCATGGATGCAGTAGGTGAATGGGTCGCGATTCAGTTTACACATGATTTAATCAAAGAAGCTTTTGGATGGGAGAAGGATGGAACTACTATATTAAAAGAAGAAAGTCACGGGGCAAAGACCAGAACCTTTATTGACATCAATTGAATTGACATAGAAGAAGAAGTCAGACTCATTCATTAGCACTTTTGTTTTCCTAACATGCATCGATACACTGCTCCTTAGAAGATCATTGTCCAGCTGCTATCACACGCTATCAAACAAATTGGAAATCAAATTAATATGACTCCATACATACAAGAAATGCTATTCGAGGCAAAGAAGTAGTGGAATCACAAGAAGTTCCTGAACGGCAGTGTAGCTCTGACCATCTTGATATATCATGCCTTAGGTATTAGAGAGCACCTCCAAGAAATGCCATAATCGATAGCCATGGCTAAATATGCCAAGGTCGCCACAGTCCCAAGAAAGAAAAAATGATTCAAGATAATTGAGGAGGTAGAAACTAGCTCTCAACCCAAAATGAGAGGGTACAAAGCGATTAAGGGAAGTAATGCAAATAGAAGCTGAAGTCCCAGCCACAAAAAGGGTACACGTGCTCCCGAAGACAAGAATTGAAGAGCATCGACCAATTATAGAAGAGGAATTAACAAGAGCCCTGGAAGACACACATCAATACACAGAAGGTCAAGTTGATCTACTAGTGCAAGGGCACCATTACCAGCAAGCCCAACAAGACATGAAAGTAAAAAAGAGGCTAACCATGGTGCATCGGTATAGAGAATTAGGGTTGGTCAATTCAAGCTCATCTTCAGATACACAAGAAGAGCCTGAAACCTCCCTATTGAATACGGATATTTGAAGTGAGTCAAAAGATGATGGACAATGGGAGCAATTGAATGAAGTAAACTACAATTGAGAAGAAGAGAGCACAAAGGTAAATGACACCCCCATCAACCCCAATCAAGACACTGTAGGCAAAGAGGTATCCCAAGAAGGGATACATGTCATCAAAATAAATGAGACCTCCAAAATTCAAATCCAAGAGACTACGCTTACAGGAGAGGGGTCATTCAAGAATCCCAAGGAAGAACCCAAAAGAAACTACGGTGGAAGAATCAGGACCCTTCACTCCAATAAGGTTTGTGGCAGAACCCTCCCCCATGGATGTTACATTTCAAGGGAGTGCCACAAAAATTATCGATCTAGACGAAGAAAGAAAAGAAACACAAGTACAACTACAAATCAGACAACCACATAACGAAACTATACATGTGGAGCATGGAAAGGATGTACAAATAGGAGAAGCTTCAAACATTCCAAAAACATGGTTGAATGTCGACGTCACTCACTTCAAGCCATTAGTTCAACATATGATCAAAACTGCTATGGATACGCAACAGTTAATGCTTGAGGCTAATGCTGACTATGATAAAGCGATGCAAGAAAAGCATGAACTTCGTGAAATAGGTAAGAACCTTTCCGTCCAACTGAGTTTAGCACAAGAGCAAATAACACTTAAAGAGAACGAAGTTCACGAGGCTAAGCAGCAATGAAAAATAGTGGAGATAGAAAATGAGAAATTAAAAGAACAACTACAAGAGTTACAAAAGAGATATGATGCCAGCCGAGAAGATGTGGATGGATGCAAGAAGCAAACTATTGGAATCACAAATAAAGATATACATGGATGAGGCAGAGAACTTGAGGAGTAGAAACAAGGAGCTGATGACAACTCTTCTGAGTAATCAACCTATAGAGGTTCAGGAAACACCAAAAAAATACATAAAGGCCATGGAGGAAAAGATAACTAGGTATGAAGATCAGCTCAAGCAACAGCACGCAATCATTTTCGAATGGGAGAAAAGATACATGGATGATACTGTTGGTGCATTTTTCCCAAGCCTACATGCTTGATTTATATTTGACATTATCCTCATTTGTAAGTCACATGAGTAGTCATGTGAACACCTCTTGTAAAAGAGTACATTTTATCTCTTGTAAATGGAAAAAGAAAAAAGGAAAAGGATGGCTTACCTCATCCATGATGTAAAAGCAAATTCGTGGCTCCAACTACCAAAATCACGAATTTTTGAGCTGAGGGAATCTCTCCTAACTTTGGGGATCACTTTTAGGTGGAGCCATTCGAATTCGAATTCAAAACTCCCTCCAAGAATAGCTATAAAAAGAGCAAGAAGAAAGAGGCGATTAGCAAGCCTTGTACGTGACCATTTCATGTCATTTTCAAGAGATTGAAGAGCTTACTCCATAGCTCTATCATTCTACTCCCATTGTGCAAAGATTCATTGCCAATGTGGTTGTAATCATATGTGAATCTATACATTTATCATCATCTACTTCTCTGTTTTGTTCTCTGCTATACTCACTCAGAGCAGTACCTTCAGAAGGTCATATCTCGAGTTTTACTGAATCTTTTTCCGTGTTTTAATATGAGTTGGATAGCTCTTACTTTCTAGTTTCTACCTATAAATTTTCAAGGTCATTTCATTTATACTTTTGGATACATCTGCATTTTACTGCTCACTGGTCTATCTCTGCAGAGCCCCGAGAATTGTGGGGAGGTTCCAGAAATTGTTGAAACTTGTTCTCAGTGCTCAGTCCATCATTTGAAGTGTTTTAACTTGGAATAGCAAGCTTGTTAAGTCTATTTTCTATGCCCAAAAGGAATGTATCTAATTCTTTCCAGGTTGAGAGCACTGTTCATTTTTTCCAGCAGGTGTATGTCCAAAAATAGCAAGTTTTGGGAGCTAGTCATTTCGCAACTAGTCTGTCTTGACTTCAACTTTTGGGATACATGTTCCAAAGTACTTGGCTGATATTTTGGTGGATTTAGGAAGCTCAAAGGGTCTACTAATAAAATCTGAAGTCTCAATTGGCTGGTGTGAAGCTGGTTCTAGCAGCGCCTACTCATCTTTGGATTGCATCCACCATCTCTCTTCACAGATACTGCAGCACTAAGGATGAAATGGAAGACAACCGAAAATCAATATATAGCACAATGCAAAGAAGACAGTGATCAAATCAAAGTCATTGGACAAGAGCTCCTAAAAAACAAAGACAAAATTATTAAGGCTACTAAAGAAATCAAGAGCAAAGATGACATGATCAAGCAATTACAAGAACAGCTAGCACAGAAGACAACAGAGGGGACACCAGTAATTCCAAACTCCACAGTGGCTACTAAGGAGATTGAGGTACGTGTTGGTGTAGACCAATCACCAATTGAAGATTTGAAGGACAAAGGATGGAGATGAGATCAAGTTTTGAAGCAAAGAAGATGGATACATTCACAAGAGTGAAAGACATGTACACATATGTAGATTAGTTAAGACAAAGGTTACTTATACTTATGCTTTGATATAAATATGTACATAATTGCCTATAAATACTTTTGAAAATGTCGGAGCAAAGAGAGAAGACAAGGAGAGACAATAGGAGATCAAGAGATTAGTGTATTGAGAAGTAGAAAATGTCATTAGACATGTGTGAAGTGAGTTGAACTCTCCATCCTCACTCAGTTGTAAATTTCTGAGAAATAGAAGGAAAAATTGCGCCCGATGTTTCTGTGTTTTCTCCCTGTGTGATAGATCTTTTGTGAATTCCTTTTGGAGATATCTAAGTCCATAGTTAATCAATCTATGGCTAGAGTTTGAGAGTCTAATTGTGATCAGGCTAAGAGAATTGTGTGTAGGAACATTTACATGTGAGAAAGTACTCACTGGTTCCTGAAACAGGCGCAAATTTTGATCTTAATGATTTGATCATTTCTCACTCCACAGTTTAAAGTTTTGTGCAAGTAAGCACTTAATCTTTAAGTTGGAAGGTAAGCTACTGGTGGCTAGAAGCGTTTGCTTAAACAGGTTCTATACTGTGAGAATTAAAGTTAAGAAGTTAGGGGTGTCCAAATCGACTTCTCAGAAGTGCAGATTTAGACATAGCTGACTTGGTAAGTAGATTTCTCAAGATCTACTGAACCTTTTGAAGTAATTCGACTTGGAGAAGGTGCACAATCCTTAGGCGACACCTTGTGCAAAGTTTTATCAAAAACTTTACACATTTACTCAGTCAATGAGCAAGATCTATGCAGCAGACTTTCTGAGGAAATTCCTTCTTCACAGTTTAGTCAAGAAATTAATATTTGGTCATTGATAGCTTAAATTGGTGAAGGTTTTGACTTACTCTTGATATAGAGGTGTTCTAAATTCAAGAGTAGGTTGTTCTTTTGGAGATTAACACTCTCCATCAGTGGTATCAGAGCAGGAGACATCAAAATCAAGGAAAGGAAGATCCCGACTGCTGCAGATTCAAGAAATTCAACAACTGAAGAACTAAAAGGTGAAAGCTTGAAGGCAAAGCTTGAGGAGGAGACCATACGACATCAAGAAAGACAAAAGGACTCTAATTTGAAGTAAAGGTACATATATTATTCATAAAGCTTGAAGATTTCAATACACAGGTGGACACAAGATGGGAGATTCTTTACAGATAGAGAAATTGGATAGGGAAAACTATCCTGCATGGTCAATGAGGATGGAAGCTCATCTTATGAGCAAAGATTTAATAGCTTACATCACAGGAGAAGAAGAGAAGCCACAGTTCAGAGATCCTAGTGTTCCAACTAGGGAAGAGTTAGCAGATTTGAAAAAATGGATGAAGAAAGATGCTCAAGCTAAGAGCATTATATATATGGTAGTCAATGATTACTTGTTACCTCATATTCGAGGTCTTGAAAGTGCAACTGATATTTGGAATGCTTTGGAGGAGCATTTCCAGAATACTACTAAGTCAAGGAAGGCATCCTTATGGGCAAAGTTTACCACTTTTAAGAAGAAGGGTTCTCAATCCATTTCAGACTATGTGACAAGAATGAAAGATATTGCAGATGCTTTAGGAGCTGTTGATGAAGACATTGAGGAGGATAAATTGGTAAGGCAAATCCTTACAGGTTTAAGAGGTGATGACAAATGGAAGCCATTTCATTTTGTCTACAGAATTATCACTTGATCATTTCACTCCTGATTTAAATAAGTTGCTAGGTCATATGCTAACATTTGAGCAGGATGTTAAAGGAGATGGTGACAAAAGTACAGGTCATGCAATGTACTGAAAGGACAAGAAGAAAGCTAACAAAGGAAAGCAACAAGCAGGTGAAGATGAAGGTACAACTAGTCAAGCCAACTTCCTAAGAGGTAGAGGAGGTGGCAAAGGTAGAGGAAGAGGTAGAAACAACAAAGATGGAGGCAAAGCTTGTTGGATTTGTGGTAAGACAAATCATTTAGCTAATGATTGTTGGCATAATAATCAGAGTAATGGTGGATATAATCAGAATTATAATACAAGAGGAAGAGGTGGCAGAAATCAAAGAGGTAATTTTAGAGGCAGAGGTAGTAGGGGTTACTTTGGAAGAAATGCAGGTAGAGGTTTCCAAAGTCAACAATATAACAACACCTACTATAATTATGCTTCAGATCAAAAGGAAGATTCAACATTGATAATGAATGCAACTTGTGAAAGGCAGAATGAAGATCAAAGAGTCTTTTACATTGATTCAGGGTGTAGCAATCACCTGAGTGGTAATATAGCCTTGATGACTGATTTGGACAATAAGGTATCTAATCATGTTGTTCAAACAGGTGACAACACAAAGCACAATGTGAAGTCAATTGGATCAGTGAAGGCCAAGGATGGTAGCACCTTATTGAGTAAGGTCTTGTATGTTCCTACAATTCCTAAGAATTTGATAAGTGTAGGACAAATTGTGGAAAAAGGTTATGAAGTAAGGTTCACTAATGAAGGAGTGTTTGTGGAAGACCCTAGCAATGGGTATAAACAAATTGTTTCAGGGAAGAAAGAAGGAAGATTGTTCACATTGAAGATTCAAGGTAATATTGGTCATGCCATGTTCACATATGGAGGACATAAGATCTCTGAGTTAGATCTTTGGCACAAGAGGCTTGGACATTTCTATGAAAGAGGTATTAAAGACATGATTAACAATGGTTCAGTGCTTGGTTTGCCTAATGTTGTAGGTCAACATATGACACACAGATGTGAGGCATGTCAATTAGGTAAGGCTCATAAGCTTTCCTACTCCAAGCATGGTTTTATGTACTCAGAGAAGCTTGAATTGGTACATACAGATGTGTGGGGACCATCAAAGGATTTCAGTATAAATGGGTCAAGATATTATGTGATTTATGTTGATGATGCTACTAGATGGATCACTATTTATGTGATCAAAGATAAGTCAGAAGTGTTTAATACATTTAAACACTATCATGCATATGCAGAAAGAATTATAGGACATAAGTTGAAAAGACTAAGGTCAGATGGAGGGGGAGAGTATTTCTCTAATGAATTCAGTAATTACTTGTGGGATGCAGGTATAAAAAGAGAAGTTACTTGCAGGTACTCTCCTCAACAAAATGGTGTAGTAGAAAGGATAAATAGAACTCTTGTTGAGTTTGCAAGGTCCATGATGAAGGAGAAAAATTGCCCTAATTATTTGTGGGCTGAGGCTGTAAATACAGCTACTTATTTGGTCAATAGGTTACCATGTAAAGCTTTGCAGGGAATGACACCTTATGAGGCATGGTGGGGTAAGAGACCTACACTAGACCATTGCAAAGTATTTGGATGTTTGGGCTATACATATGTGCCATCACAATTAAGGCACAAATTGGAACCTAAAGCTGAAAAATATGTGTTTATTGGTTATGATGATAAGCAGATGGGATACAGGTTGTGGAATCCATCCACAAAACATTTTCTTGTATCAAAAGATGTTACATTTGATGAGCAAGGTACTTGGTATGCAGGTACTATCAATATTAATACAGATGATGAAGAGGTTGTGAGCCAAAGGAAAGGTAAGTCAAAGGTTCAAATAATTGATGAAGAAGAGAATAATGAAGTGCAGGTTGAAGTGGAAGAAACACCTAGGTTTGATCCTGAATATGAAGAACCAGAAACCTCAAGAAGTGGAGAACTTAGGAGGTCTACAAGGAACAAATGGCAACCTACAAGGTATAGCTATGATACTTCATTTCTGGATACCAATATGCTTACATGATTAAAACAGATGAAGACCCTTCTATATATGAAGAGGCAAAAGGTAAAGAAAATTGGGAGAAAGCTATGCAGGAAGAATATGATGCATTATTGGAGAATCAAACATGGGATTTGGTTCCAAAACCAAATAGCCAGAAGATCATTGGATGTAAGTGGGTTTATAAGACAAAAAGATTTGCAGATGGAAGTGTGTCTAGGTACAAAGCTAGACTTGTTGTTAAAGGGTTTGCTCAGACATATGGTGTTGACTATGATGAGACTTATAGTCCTGTGGCAAAGATGACAACCATCAAGACACTTATAGCAATTGCTGCATGTAAAGGTTGGAAATTGTGTCAATTAGATGTGAAAAATGCTTTTTTGAATGGTTATATTTCAGATGATGTATTCATGGAGCAACCTCAAGGGTTCAGAGATAAAAGGTATCCAGATCATGTGTGCAAGCTCAAGAGAGCTTTGTATGGCTTGAAGCAGGCCCCAAGGGCATGGAATTATAGACTTGTAAAGTTCTTGAAAGAACTTGGATTTCAGGTGTCTAAAGCAGATAGTAGCTTGCTTGTCAAAGCAAGTGATGATGGGTTTATTTACATGTGCATATATGTTGATGATATAATCCTTACAGGCACAGATGAGGAAGGAATACAAAGACTAAAGAAGCAAATGGAAAAGGAGTTCAAAATAAGTGACTTGGGAGACTTGTCATACTTCTTGGGTATGGAGATTACATATACTCAACATGGAGTATTTGTGACCCAAGAAAGGTATTTGAAGAACTTGTTAATCAAGTTTAAAATGGATGATTGCAGGGTAGCACCTACACCAATGGAGGTGAATCACAAATTGAGTAAATTTGGAGGTGAAGAATTCAAGGACATGAGACAATATCAAAGTTTGGTTGGTAGTCTTATCTATGCTACTTTTTAACTAGACCTCATTTATCATATGCAGTAGGGGTTTTGTCTCAATTCATGCATTGTCCTAGGAAAGAGCATTGGATTGCAGGTCAAAGAGTGCTGAGGTACATTAAGGGTACACTCAAAGAAGGTTTATATTATGGGTTCACATCAGATACAAACATCAAGATCTATAGTGATGTAGATTGGGCAGGTAATCCAGATGATAGAAGATCAACTTATGGATACATGTGTTATGTGGGAGATAAGTTAATCTCCTGGTGCTCAAAGAAGCAACATACAGTTGCTTTGTCATCTACAGAAGCAGAGTACAAAGGCATGGTTGAAGCTGCAAAAGAACTGATATGGCTTAAGACTCTAATGAAGAGTTTTGACACTATACAGAACATACCTATCATTTATGGTGATAACATGAGTTCATTATATCTAGCTGCTAATCCTGTTTTTCATGCCAGGACTAAACACATTGAGATACAGTATCACTTTCTAAGAGAGAAGGTGATGGATAAGGAGATTGAAGTCATACATACTTCAAAAAAAGATCAGATAGCTGATATGCTTACAAAGAGTTTGGATGGACCAAAGCTACAGACGTTTAAAGACATGGCAGGTATAAAGAAGGTAAGAGAAACCTCAATTGATGATTGAGGGGGAGCTGTTGGTGCAGACCAATCACCAATTGAAGATTTGAAGGACAAAGGATGGAGACGAGATCAAGTTTTGAAGCAAAGAAGATGGATACATTCACAAGAGTGAAAGACATGTACACATATGTACATTAGTTAAGACATAGGTTACTTATACTTATGCTTTAATATAAATCTGTACATAATTGCCTATAAATACTTTTGAAAATGTCGGGGCAAAGAGAGAAGACAAGGAGAGACAATAGGAGATCAAGAGATTAGTGTATTGAGAAGTAGAAAATGTCATTAGACATGTGTGAAGTGAGTTGAACTCTCCATCCTCACTCAGTTGTAAATTTCTGAGAAATAGAAGGAAAAATTACGGCCGATGTTTCTGTGTTTTCTCCCTGTGTGATAGATCTTTTGTGAATTCCTTTTGGAGATATCTAAGTCCATAGTTAATCAATCTATGGCTAGAGTTTGAGAGTCTAATTGTGATCAGGCTAAGAGAATTGTGTGTAGGAACATTTACATGTGAGAAAGTACTCACTGGTTCCTGAAACAGGCACAAATTTCGATCTTAATGATTTGATCATTTCTCACTCCACAGTTTAAAGTTTTGTGCAAGTAAGCACTTAATCTTTAAGTTGGAAGGTAAGCTACTTGTGGCTAGAAGCATTTGCTTAAACGGGTTCTATACTGTGAGAATTAAAGTTAAGAAGTTAGGGGTGTCCAAATCCACTTCTCAGAAGTGCAAATTTAGACATAGCTGACTTGGTAAGTAGATTTCTCAAGATCTATTGAAGCTTTTGAAGTAATTCGACTTGGAGAAGGTGCACAATCCTTAGGCGACACCTTCTCCAAAGTTTTATAAAAAACTTTACACATTTACTCAGTCAATGAGCAAGATCTATGCAGCAGACTTTCTGAGGAAATTCCTTCTTCACAGTTTAGTCAAGAAATTAATATTTGGTCATTGATAGCTTAAATTGGTGAAGGTTTTGACTTACTCTTGATATAGAGGTGTTCTAAATTCAAGAGTAGGTTGTTCTTTTGGATATTAACACTCTCCATCAGTACGTACTCTCTCTCCCCCCTTACATCATTCGCCGATAAGGGAGGAAATGGAGATCCAATTTGAACGTAATCATCGTGATATTGCAGAACTGAGCCGATATGAGAGGAAACTACTGGTGTCCCAACTTACTGCAAAATTTGAAGATCAAATGATAAAGTTCATGAAGGAAGCTCAGACTGAAAGCAAAAATTTGGAACAGATATTGAAGCCATTTAATGTACCATATGGACTCCTTAAAGAGCAAACATGGCAATATATAAAGACCATGACAAATAAAGAGCCTGACAACAACCTCCAGTTCAGCAATAATACATTCAACTATACTCAAGAGGAATTTGAAAGAGGTGACCCTATATGGAGGCAAAAACTTTTGGAAAAGAACCCTACACTGCGGGTACAATGGGAAGCATCACCATATGCCCTTCAGGTAAACCCATCTTTTTGTCCAGTACCACGCAGACAATCTTGGTCGCATTTTTGGGAAGGACAGCGCCAGGGTACCATAAATAATCAATGGCTCAATTATCCACTATTATCAAGTCCACCGCATAATTACCTACCAACGAAAGAATATGTGGTAAAAACCATGGAATTTTGGATTGCTTGATATGTGAATGTACCGGATTTGACCGTCAAAATGACTAATAATATTCTCAAGATGTTACTTACAGTCATCCAAGTCTTCCAACATGCCAAATATACCTTTTTGAACTTCATTGACATTACATAGGGATCCGAAGCACTTATTTTTTATCTTTCAACTATCCCAAGCCGATTAATTCTTATGGCATTTTATTCATGGCTCATGTTTTTGCCAAGAACGTATATGCAAACATTTGAAGAAGCATTTTTTACTGGCTTCTTTGAAATGGATTCAAAATGTTTTGTAAAAATGACTTCAAATCTTAATGCAAGACTGGTGGCTTATGAAACAAGCTTCTTTGCGGATCACCGACAAGCATCAGAGGATGGAGTGAAGTCAAGCCAATGGAAAGCGTTCATGATATGTCATGCCAATTTGCTTAATCAACGAGAGCAAGTTGCCATACAAACATACTCACGTCACCACAAAAAGCCTGTCGGGGACGACAAAGTTCAGGAGAAGGGACGTGCGGAAGGGGAATCAAGTAAAAAAAAGAAGAAGAAGAAAACCAAAGAATAAAGTTGCTCAATAAGGAGTGAAGATCATCAAGAAAAGAACAACTCTCTGCCCAAAGCCCCGCAAGGGCACACAACACCCATCTCTGCACAGAGCCCCGCAGGGGCACACAATAAGGGAAAGCACGGAGGGAAGGATGGATGAGGGCCAGGAATTATCCATGAAGAAGTGCAAGACAATACTTGGCAGGTAATAATACTCCCACTGATAGCGTGCGATGGCAGAAAATAAACAGGCTCAAAGCAATACAACAGGTCAGATGTGTGAAGACAAAGACAAATCAGAAGACCAAAAGCTAGAAAGAGGGAGAGGCTGAAAAGTTGAAGAGGGTGACTAAGAATATCACATTCTTAACCACGGATGGCATGCGTGACAGCCCGACTTAATATAGAAACCCAGATATGTGATATAAGGAATACCAAGGGGCAAACAGAAGCAAAGGACATACTTCGGATAAAATAACAAATTGCCTGAAAGTCCTTGTCGCTTCTTTGACCACTAGGTGTGTGTATTCAAAAGTCTTAGCAGAACTACAAACAAGAAGCAAAAGCCTGTCAAGGAACGACAGAGACAAAGAGGGGGAGAGTGTTGCACACCAAAGAGGCACGAAAGAGGAGCCCCAAAAATTTCGAATTAATGGGCATATTTTTTTCTTCCTCAAAGTCTTAGGAAATTACCTCAAGCTATTTAAATGCACTAGAGGAGTCCTCTAGATGCACAATCCCAAAGCATTGTATTTTGTGACTCTTTGTAGAGACTTTTTGCCATTGTGAAGAAGAAGACCTTGAGAATTTCGAATTTTCTTCTTTTTAGCAGATTTCTACCTTCTCTATGATCTTTGTTGTGTGTGTAATGCTTGGAATGTGTGTGTAGGACTGTTGTCTACCCCTCCCCACTATTTTTGAGCTACTGTAGTGTGTGTGTGAGCTAGTACAAGTTGTGGAGTGTATGTGCTTCCTACCATTCACTGTTTCTAGTAGATGCATCTCATCGAGACCTTCGAAAGGAACCTGCTATTGGCCATATTCGGAGTTTGGAGCTAGGAGAAATCCTTGATTTAGTGATAACTATTGTAAATGGTATCGCGACAGACACTTTCGGTAGTTAAGCGAGTTGGAGAGGTAGGTTAGTCTTTTCTCATGCATGTGAGCTGAACCACTTCATTTTCCATCATGTGAGCACAAGTCTTCATACTCTTGGTTAGATCGGTTCGTCGGATTGACAAATAAGCGTGTGTCAATTCCCCACTATATGCACTTATGTGGCAAATCAGATTTAGTCTGTTTGGCACAAGTCCCTAAGAATTCTTGACAATGGTGTTTCCTCCTATGCACAATGGGCATAGGAGGAAACACCATTGAATGCTTAAAAGAAGTCATCCTATCTTTACACTTGGGTAACAATTCAATGGATCAAAAGCTTCAAGTCTGCAAAGATGATGACCTGCTGGAGGAATTAGTGCTAGGTCAAGACTGTATACAAATTTGAGGTGACAATCTAGTTAGCCTTAGGCTACATATCTGCTAAGATTGGACACAAAGAAGTCTTTAGCCTACTAGATGAAAAGCCTCTAAAGATGGTCCACCTAGAGTATAATGATAATGATTGTATGTTTGCATGTGAATCTACACCAATGTCAAACCCTAGTCAATTGGCTTTTGTTTTTGACCCAAGCCCGAAAACCCCTACTCTCCTTACACAAGATTCACAACTAAGCCCTTAATCCCAGTGTAGCCAATCTAAGGGAACAATGGATCTTATTACAGAAAAGTGATTGGGAGTCAAACAACCAAAAATAGAATTGCCACCAATTCATTAAATAGTGTGAAAAAAGATGCGACAAATATGGATTCGCAAGAATCAGTTAGACAACTACAAATCTCAAGTGAAGGAGAACCAAAAGGAATTCAATCGAAGGCAACATCAACCTAACCAACGGATCAAAGATGGGTCCACATATATAGTGCAAGTGTGGATACCGAAGCAATTAAGGGCAGCTCAAACTTCAAGGAATCAAATATGGATACCCAAAACAACAATCAAAATCATCAAGGAGCAGCCACCAAATTTATTTAGAGATCAGAGGCAATCCAAACAAGCTTCTAGGAGACAAAGAACTCCCATGAAGTAGATGCCACTAATAGAACAATTAGAAGTTCCTATCGAGTAGCGATATGACTGGAGAGTGAAAGTACAACAAAAGTAAATAATTATAGAAAAACTAAGGAGATTCTAGAAGGACATTCAAAGCACCAAAGCTAGAAAAATGTGGATTCCAAAGTCAAGAATAGCATCTCCGTGGATCAAAGCTGAAAATTCTTCTTTTCATGTTGAGTCAAAACCATCTCGAGTAAGCATAATAGGACCACATTAGGAGGCCATGCATTCCACCTAGCAGCATCCCTATACTATTAAGTGACCACATTTCCTTCAATGGGAATAGGAAACACCTTGTATTATAAAATAATAATAACAAAAATAAAATTTCCTCACCTATATCACTAATGTTTTTTGTTTTCGTTGCAACTAAGAAAAATATGTGTATAAAAGAGGGAGAAGATCAGTACCATGTTCCTTATACACTATGTGATTGGGGAACAACACATGGAGTGAATGATCACTACACCAAAACCAATCACTCATGAGCTTGACACTAATCATTTGAATTATTCAAATGTAGATGACTTCCTCTAACTCCAAAGCTATGAAGGAGACTTCCTTTGATTCCAAAGCCACACATGAGGCTGAAATACTAGAATTTCCTCTAGAATCCGCTATTAAGGCTCGAGGAGAGTGGTTCAGAGATGACAATCCCACTAGAGAGCACTTGTTCCTTATCAGTATTAAGATCATGGATAGAGAGCATCAATTCCTAGTGATGACTCAAGACTTTCAAATTTTGCATGAAATGCCAAGGACAATGGATGTGTGGACACAAGTTGGAATTGAGGCCTATTTGACGCTTCCTATCTACAAACATGATTTTCAAAGATGCACCTAAATCATGAATACTTTGCATCCAGCTCTTGATAAGCCATCCATCCCTGAAGATATGGAACAAAACAAAAGATATACAAGACCTACTCCCATTGACTTCCAAAGCCTAACGGGAACAACAAGTTCAGGAGGGGGGACCTGTGGAAGGAGAGACAGGAGAATCAAGCAAAAGACAAAGAAGAAGAAAATCAAAGAGAAAGACGGCTCAATAGCAAACACCATCATCTACCCAAAGCCTCGTAGGGGCACATCTGAGGCTTCACATGCATTAGGCTTCAACGCGAAATAGGGAGGACCCGAGCACAAGGAAAAGAAATAAAAGCTTGGCCCATTTGGATGCTGAAGGACTCTAGGGAGGACGTTGTACTCTTGTAAAAGGCGACTAATATCAAAGTCATGTTAGTTGTTGGGTGCGTGCGGTGAGAAGAAATGAACAGGCCAACACGAATGCAACAGGTCTCAAGTTATGATGAGTTCCTTGACCATTGGTTAAACTATATCATGAGGACTTCCACGGGAGCTGGCACTGGTCAACTTTAAAGAGACTATCAGTTAATAAGGAACAAAATCAACTACAAGCATAGAGCTAGAGACAAGAAACAAAGCATGTCAAGGGATGATAGAGACAAAGAGGGGGAGAGTGTTGCAGAGTAAGGAGGCACAAGAAAAGGAGCCCCAAAATTTTCAAATTATGGGCATCAACTTTCTTCTTCAAATGTCTATGAAAGTCTCATCGAGCGATGTAAATGCACTAGATAAGTCCTCTAGATGCATAAATCCCACACCTTGTATCATAATCTTTTCAAAATAGTAGGAATTTAGGCTTTTCTTTCATAAAGTGCTGGTCTCTTGTGTGAAACTACCATTTTTAGGGCACATGTATATAAGTCATTTGATGACACGTTGTAAAGACTTTTTGCCATTGTGAGCAAGAGAGAACTCTAATTTTCAAATTTGCTTCTTCTTCTTCCTTCTGTATCTCCTTGCTTGTGAGCTTGCATGTGTGACTGTAGCTTGGAATGAGTGCATGGAAGTGTTTTCTATCAAATTCTTTGCTTTTTTGAAGTGTGCAATGCATGTGTGAAGTCTGAGGAGGTTTGTCGTGAAACTAGGTGAGTTTCACAGCTCAATTTTTTGCCCATATCTTGAAGTATGTTTGTCAAAATGCGACAAAAGCACCACCATTGGATGCATCTTGTCAAGAGCTGGAGAACCCATTATTGATCATATTCTGAGTCCGGAGCTAAGAAAAAAGTCCATTTTTTTTACTACTATTTTATTTATCACGACACCATTTCCACCTATGGGAGTAATGAATGTTAGAGATAATACTCATTTGCATGCAAAGGTAGCTATTTCACTTCATTGACCATTGTGTAAGTGCAAGTCTTCATACACTCAGTTAGTTTCAAGATACTTCTCTGATTGATAATTTAAATGTGTGATCCCTACTATCTGTACTAATTGGTGATAGAGGAATAGTCTCTTTTGTCACAAGTCCCTAAGTTGTTACTTAGGTACACAGATGCTTTCTCCCACATGCAAAATTGCCACTCTTCATAGCATACATGATCTTACAATGCATCATGGCTCAAAGGTACAACAAATGAAAATACCACTACATGTCCAAAAGCTTAAATACATGAAGGTGTGTAGTTCACTCAACCCCATGATTTTAAGTAGAAATAGCATAAAAAAGAATTTATAGGTTTGAAAAGGCATTAGATGGTCCGAAGCAAGCATCATAAGCTTGGAATGAGAAGGTACATGCCAACTTGCTAGCACATGGTTTTGAGAATATTGTAGCTCCGGGCACATTATATATGTGAGTGCAAATCATGTACTGCTAATCATTTCTGATATGTGAATGTTATGTTGGTTACTTGTCCTATAAGAGCCATATTATTAAATTTTTTGCTGATTTGTATGCCTCTTTTGAAGGGTCGAATTTTGAACAATGACAATACAGACGACACCGCAATTTGACAAACTTGTGACAGAATCAAACTTCAGCCAATCGCCTAGACAAAACAGTCTAGCAATGCGTCTGTCGCTCTCTTCGCATCACCACTCTATTAATCAGAAAAGAGTTACAACATTTTGTGTGACACCCTTTCGGTGCGCGTCTTTTCCTAATTACAATTGTACTAAATAGAATGATATTCTATTTCGATGGCCAAACACTGGCACCCACGGTGGACTCGAACCTATCGAGTAAAATTACTAAGGCTAAGAATCATCAATGAAAGCTATGACTTGAGATAACAAAACTTCATCCTGATTTTGTAGAAATGCATCTTGCAAATAGAAGTCGTTCGCCACTGTAGCATCACCTCATAACTCCGCTTCTTCAATCTTTGCATCGATGTGAGAGATGCGCTCCTACTGGATATAGAGTTGCTTTTCCTGGCGTTCTAATTCTTGGGACTGGAACTGCATGGTTCTGAAGAAATCTTGTCTTTCCTTTTGGATAGCTTCAATGTCTTTCTTCAGTTTGAGGGTTTGTCCTATTTCATCTTCCAGTGACTTGCTTTTCTAGAAGAGTTCTTCAGTTACCTTCTTCAACTCCATCTCTACTTGTAATGCGTTCTCAGCTAGCACTTGACAATCCTACTCTACCGTAATGAATTGACTTTGAGTCGTATCTAAAAGGTTACCCGGAGCGTGCAAAGCATCCTCCTTGTCAGTCACTATTTGTTTGAGTTGACTAATCTCATCATCGAGAGCTGCTATGATGGCATCCTTTTGTATGAATTGCCCCTGTGAAATCTGAATCTGCTCCTACAATAGACTTGCATCAGCTTTTGCAGCTAAGACCTCTTCGTGGAGGGGTGCGATATCAGCTTCGAGTATATCTACTTTTGACTAGTATTTTGTATGCAGGGACTGGTGAGCATCTTGTAATTGGTGAGGGAGTTGTTTGGAGAGGTTGATAAGAAAGTTCATAAATTGGGCTATTTGAGCAAGGGAGTCAGGGATGATAGAAGTAGAAATGAGTCTATAAGGATTAACCAAAATGGTTGCAGAAGAGGAAGGGGGAGAGTAATCGAGAGAGGAAAGGATGGGTTGGGAATGGCAAATGGCGACCGAATGATGAGGCGAAGGAGGAGGGCTAGGAGGTAAGGGCACTTTGGAAGGAGAAAGAGAAGGTGGCGTAGCTTTTGTTGAAGAAGGAGGGACAACGGGGTTATCGTAAGGAGTGGAGCATCCGACTGAGTGAGCACTTCCTCGGTTTGTGTTTGCTCCGTGAGATTCAGAGCCTCCGTGACTGTGTTAGGTGCTTTCTCAGTAGAGTGTGTCTACGGTTGAACAATCGTATCGATGGGTTGAACATCTTACATAATGGTATGTGTAGTAGCTTGATCCTTGGGACAAGGTGGGGTGAAAAGGATAGATGCAAAAGAGGCGGTGTCCTGCAGCTTGATGGTTGATGATTTTTGTGCTTGAATGTGCAAGGGGCTGAGTTTCCTATGCTTTCCCCGAAAGAAGTGCAGGAGATCATTGTTGTCTTTAACCTCCATAACCTGCGCAGATTCTCCATGGAACAGGAGGGTATTGATCGGAGGAGGCTGCAAAGGGTGAATCACCAGAAGAAGGAAGGAAAGAAGATGGGGGAGTTGACTTCGAGGAATGTCACCCTTTGCAAGCTTCCGGGAGATCATTTGACATTCACAATGAATACGTCGGAAAAAGAACAATGACCAGTTAACTGTTTCACGGTCAGCGGCATCGATCATAGAGTACAATGGAGGAGAAATACATAGGTCCATTTCTAGAGGTTGAGTGCAACCACCAGCAATTGTAAGGCAAAACACTTCCGTTCAGGGCGACATAGAATGGCAACTTCATTAGACGATTCGTGTGGGAATAGTTGCTTCATGGTCCTCATTGGCAAGAGGTGCACATTTACACTACCCTCTTGAGGGAGATGGAATCCTTCGGTTACAGTGTTTAGGGTCACTACAATGCATGGGTTGAGATAGGTAATCGACCAACACATCTCTGTCTGGGGAATGTTGACTATAGTAGAGATGATTTGAGCAAAAACAGGTGACATTCGACGAGATTCCATGGCAATTCGGTGAATGATAAAAGCCTGCGTGCACGCAAAAACTCGCTCAAATCACGAGCTAGGCCAGCCTGGAAGGTATTGATGTTTGCAAAAGCTTCCATGTCAAGCAACAAAACACGAATGAAGAAGACATCAAAGAACACACAGAGTGCAAGAACACAATAGCGAAAAAGAGGATGAAGAATTGATTAAATAAAAATGCCGAATGGAAGCGCGGGAAGAAAACGCAATCATCACCAATGGTTGGGAACATGCATTCATAATGATGACATTCACGCATTAACAAAATCCCAAATGGCCTGAGTTCCAACGGGTCTGTCTGAAATTGCTTGTCGTCCCCTGTAGGTTTTGTAACTTTGGTAAGGATTATTTCGCAAATGCGGTGGTACATAGTGGGTAGCCTATTGTCCCTGCTCCTATATTATAGCATTTACGATCGGTCTGGTTTGTACTTTGGCATTATACAGACATGTTTTGGTAGAATGACTTGCCGTATTACAATACATTTGGTTTAGTGCACATGCAGAAGTAGTGTGTCCCGAGTTCTTACATTTTGTGCAATACACCTGTTTCAATGGATGCTCGCTTGTACACTTGGATGCCTTTAACCAATCAAGATCTTTGGTGAACCCACCAACTTTATGCTCCAATTGCAATGCCATGGCTATTACCGCATCCAAGGTCATACCGCCCACACATCTTATAATCATTACTTGTTTCAGTTGAGGGTTTAATCCATTAATAAACCACTGAGTAATCACATCATCTGGTAGGTTAGCATGCACCCATGATAGTTGCCATAGATGAGTATGAAATAGAGTTGCATACTCTTGCACATTCTCATGTGGTTTCTGTCTATTGTTTTGTAGATATTCAAAGATCTCAGGTGCATTTTTCTTCAACCAAAAACGGTGTAAGAAGCCATCCTTAACATCTTCATATTGACCAAAATGATTAATGTCATATTCGATTAACCACCAGGCAGCCTCATTAACCAGAGTAGATTGGAAGACTATAGCCTTATATGTCGAATCCTCCACACATGGGCATCATGATCATCACCAGGAAATCCTCCAAATTTCGTATATGTAACTCTAGCAGGTACCAGTCATGGTGGTATGACCTGCTCCTGCTATTACTGTTGTTTTTGTTGTTGTTGTTGATGGTGGTGTTGTTTCTATTGTTGATGGTGTTGTTGTTGTTGAGAACCACTCATGTTGTTTAAATCAATAGGAAGTATCACTACCGAATGATTTGAACCCGTTAAGTCTAATTGATGTTGTGTCATCTCGCCATCTTGCACGTTCTCCGGTAATCTGGTATATCACACACCTACACCCAACTGCCATTCCTTGTAGTTGACTTTTGAGGTAAACTTTTCACAAAAACTTTCATCCAAAAATACACTATTTTCCTCAAAATCAGAACCCAAAGTAGAGCTATCATCGAAATTCTGCAAACTGACCCCATAATTATTAGAACTACCACTGAAATTCCACAAACTACTACCCAAAATTTCCACACTGTCACCGGAACCAGCGATTACTTCCCCAACCTTACTTTCTATGGATGGGGTTCGTTGCATTTTTGGTATACCCTATAATCCTTGCACAAGGAATTGTTGAGGTGGCACTCCACTAGCCCATATTTCCCGCTTTCCTTTCGACGATTGTCTGTCACCACTACCAACAGGAGGTGTTCCCAATGTGCTAGGAACTTTCCAAGGATGTTGATCCCTTCTATACTTCGGGTACTGTCGCTCAAGCGTAAGCACCACCTCCTTTACTTGTCAATCCCGAGAGACGTGAGGACCGGTATGAAGACCACGAGCAAGTAAAGCATGTAAAGGTAGAAAGATAGAGCCAAAATCCCACGAATTTGTGGTGGTTGAAGTTGCATTCAATCAAGCAAATCAAATCACCTAAAAGTAGATCAAAGTAGATCAAAGTAGATCTTCACTTTTCTTAGATTGTAGCAAAGTGAATTGATTCCCTCTAACAACCATTCCCACCTTCATTTGAATTCAAAATCAACTTGTAGAAGTCATGGAGCAATCCTAGAGGCTATATAAGGACTTGAAATTACTTGTACATTACATGGAAGCAATATACATACACTTGTGACCATCATTGTCTTGCTCCTTCAATTCTCTCATCATCGTCTTCGCCATCAGTAATCGTGCAGAGGCTGCTACTCTCTCTTCAGAGCTCAAAATTGAGTGCAAAATGTATCATGTGAAAGATATTAGTGTCTAGTTTATGCCTATAAATTCTCAAAGAATTTGGTTCATTATATTGGGAGATATCTGAGTTTTGTTGTCTCGGGGTCAATCTCTACGTATTCCTAAAAAATATGAAGTACCACCTGAGAATGTCGCATTCATTCCTATAGAATATTTTGCTTATTCCTTATACTTTTGTGCATTACATACACTAGAACCTATGTGTATCACTCCCATAAACGGAGGTTTTCTAATTGTAATCATGCTGGTCGCTATGGGCTTTTGAAATTCATTGTCTCTTCCATAGATAGTAAGTTTTTTGAGCTAGTCGACCCGCGAACCTATCTCTTTTGTATCGACTCATTCTCCTTGATGCTCCAAAGTACATAGTGTATTTCTTTGCACTTATTGCATGCCTATAAGGTCTATTTGAGTATCCATAAGCTCAAGGTCTGTTCTTGTGCCGGTCGGCTTGACCAAACGTCATCGCTTCAAAACGCACTTTTTTACCTTCGACAAGCTTCTCCAAGTTCTTTCAGTGGTATCAGAGCTAGATCAAGATGGGTGACTGCTTTCCCTCAATGATCGAGAAGCTTGATCAACACAACTTTGCGGCTTGGCAAATCAGAATGGAGGCCTATTTGCAAGGTAGAAATCTTTATGGAATTGTAGCGGGTGATGAAGCTATGCCTATTCCAAGATCCAAAGGAGGACCTACACAAGAGGAGACAGATAAACTCACACTTTGGTGTGCAAGGGATGCTCAAGCAAGGTTGTATATACTAAACTCTATCTCTGACTTTCTACTACCACATATTAGAGGATGCAAGACATCTCAAGAGACATGGGATGCCCTCGAGACTTTCTTTTCTGCTAGTATGAAAGCAAGAAAAAATCATCTTTGGAACGAGTTCAACCAAATGAAGAAGACACCAAAACAAACCATCACAGAGTTTGTTACCAAGGTCAAGGAGGTTGCGGATCAGTTAGCATCCATTGGAGAGCTAATTGAAGAAGAGGTCATCATGAGGCAAATTCTCAATGGCATTCGAAGTGATAAGCAATGGCAATCCTTCACGACGGCTTATGATCTCATCATGGATGTGCAAACTCCAGACTTCAACATCTTTCTTGGACAACTCTTCAATCAAGAAGCCAACAATAGCATAAAGGAAGGTAACTCTTATCATGGGAATTCAACTAGTGCTCTATATGCAGATAAGAAGGATAAGAAGCAAAAAGGCAAGAAGAAGGAAGAAGATGAAGAAGAGACTTCCTAAGCCAACTTTGCAAGCAAGAGCAAGTGGAAAGGGAAGAAGAAAGGACCAAAGAAAGACAAAGCCAAAGGTCAAAATGTTCAACCTTGTGCCATATGCGATAAGACCAACCACACCACTCAGAATTGTTGGTTCAATGGGAAGACCCAGAAAGGAAGTGGAAGAGATGGATATGGCAGCAATAGAGGCAGAGGTGGACACAACTTCAACAATAACAATAGAAGCTATAATAGAAGAGACTACAACAATTATTCAGAAGATCAACCACATGAAGACTCATTGCTTCTCATGAATCTAAGCCACAAAGAAGGTAAAGAAGATGATCATTTGTTCTACATAGATTCAGGATGTTCGAATCATGTTGCAGGCAACATTGCTCTTCTATCTGATTTGGAAAGTCCAAAGCATAGACATTAAGTGCAAACAGGGGATGACACAAAGCATAATGTGGAGAAGATTGGTAATGTCAAAGCTTCCAATGGCAGGACAAACATTATAAGTAAGGTTCTCTATGTACCCACTATCACTAAAAACCTAATAAGTGTAGGCCAAATAGTTGAAAAAGTCTTGCAAGTTATGTTCACCCAACATGGAGCTTTTGTGGAAGATCCATGTCAAGGCTTCAAGAAGATAGCCCGAGGTGAGAAGCATGGTAGGCTCTTTACTTTTGAGGTAGGAGAAACCAGGAACATAGCTCTATTCAACTTTGGGTCTCAAACCCTAAGTGAGCTTGAACTGTGGCATAAGAGACTTGCTCATGTGAATGAAAGAACCTTGAAGGATATATGCAGGGATCAAAGTGTTCTAGGACTACCGAACATATCAAAGCAACACATGATCAATAGGTGTGATGCATATCAGATTGGGAAGGCACAAAGACAACCATTCAACCACAAAGGCTACATCCACAAGAACTTATTGGACTTAGTACATACAAATGTATGGGGACCAAGTCAAGAACCTTCATTGGCAAGATCAAGGTATTATGTCTCATTTATTGACGACCATAGTAGATGGACTATTCTATACTTTATCAAGAGTAAGAATGAAGTGTTTGATTGCTTCAAGAAGTATCTTGCACATGTGGAGAATCATACAGGTAGATCACTAAAGAAGCTCAGATCTGATGGAGGGGGAGAATACTTCTCCAAAGAGCTTCATGAGTTCTTGCAGGAAAAAGGTATCAAAAGGGAAGTGACTACTAGGTACTCTCCTCAACTAAATGGAATTGTAGAGAGGAGAAACAAGACATTGGTTGGATCAGCCCAAACAATGCTTGAAGAGAAGAAGTTGCCACATTATCTATGGGCAGAAGCTATTTCAACTGCTCTGTACCTTGTCAATAGACTACCATCCAAATCACTTCAAGGTATGACTCCTTATGAAGCATGGCATGGAAGAAAACCTAGACTTGGACATTCCAAGGTTTTTGGTTGTTTAGCTTATGTTCATGTAACATCACAAATAAGAGGTAAGCTAGATGAAAGGGCAACAAAGGTAGTGTTTATTGGATATGATTCAACTCAGATGGGTTATAGGTTCTTCAATCCTTCAACCAAGCAATGTTGTGTTTGAAGAACATAGGTCTTCGTATGATGAAGACAAAAAAAAGGTAACACTACCATATGATCTTGATTCTGACTCTCATCAATTAGGAAGCAATCATGATACATAGGTCCAAGATCCAAGAAGTGATACAGACGATGACCAAGATGAAAGAGAAAGGGATTACAAGCTATGGAAATCAAGAGGCAAAGCAAAGATGCAAGAGGTTGGAGAATGCTCCAAACAAGCACCTAGAAGATCAGCAAGAGAGAAGGAACAACCAGAAAGGTATGGATATGATTCCACATTTGTTACAAAGCATTTAATCTACTTGGCAAAAGACTCTATTTTAGAGGAACCCTCAACCTATGAAGAGGCAAAGGGAAACCCTAATTGAGAAAAGGCCATGAACGAAGAGATGGATGCATTGAAGGAGATGGACACTTGGGATTTGGTTCCAATGTCACCGAATCAAAAGGTAATTGCTTGCAGATGGGTATATAAAGTTAAAAGAAATTCAGATGGATCAGTCTACAGGTACAAGGCAAGATTAGTTGCCAAAGGATTCTCACAAACTCATGGTATAGACTATGAGGAAACATTCTCACTAGTTGCAAAGATGACTACAATCAGGACATTGATAAGTGTAGCTGCTACAAGGAATTGGAGACTCCTCCAACTTGATGTGAAAAATGCATTCTTAAATGGTTGGATAAGTGAAGAGGTATACATGCCACAACCACCAGGTTTTGAAAACCCTAATCATCCATCTTATGTTTGTAGACTTAAGAACGCATTGGATGGATTGAAACAAGCTCCAAGAGCTTGGAATTACAGGTTGGTTACATATCTTCAGGATCAAGGGTTCAAAGCTAGCAGCTGAGATCCTTCTCTATTCATCAAAAGGGATCACAATGAGGTTATCTATCTATGTGTATATGTAGATGACATTATTGTGACAGGTGATGATCTCAATGGCATTCAAAGGATCAAGAGACACATGCAAGAGGAGTTGAAAATCAGTGACCTAGGTGAGATCACATATTTCCTAGGTGTGCAGGTGATATATACAGATGAATGAATGTATTTGACTCAAAAAAGATACATTCAGGATCTTCTTCTCAAGTTCAAAATGGAGAACACTAAACCTGGAGGTAGACCTTTGGAGATGAATCATAAACTTAGTGTTTATGAAGGTAAAAAAAATTGAAGACATTAAAGAGTATCATAGCTTGGTAGGTAGCTTGATATATGCTACTCATACAAGGGTAGACATCTCATATAGTGTGGGAGTGCTTAGTCAGTTCATGCACTCACCAAGAAGACCACACATGGATGCGGCTAAGAGAGTACTTATCTCAAAGGTACAATCAACGAAGGTATATTCTATCCATGCTCTTCAGATTTGGATATCAAAATCTACTCAGATGCAGATTGGGCAAGAGCTAAGGATGATAGAAAAAGTACATCTGGTTACTTAGCATTTGCATGTTCAAAGCTAGTCTCATGGAGTTCCAAGAAGCAACCAACAGTTGCTTTATCTTCAACTGAAGCAGAGTACAGAGGCTTCACCATAGCAACTCAAGAAGCAATATGGTTAAAAGCATTGTATACAAATTTGGGACTAGTGAGTTCAAACCTCATATATTTGGAGATAATGTAAGTTCCATGCATCTAGCGGCGAATCCTATTTTCCATGCGAGAACCAAGCACATAGAAGTCCATTACCACTTCATCAGGGAGAAGCTCATGGCAAAGAAGATTCACATTTCTTTTGTTCCAACTGAAAAGCAATTAGCAAATATGATGACATAGGCACTTGATGGAATAAAGCTTTGTAGATTCAAAGCTATGGCAGGTATTCAACCTATCAGAGAATGAAGACTCAAGCATACTTTAGCTTGAGGGGGAGTTGTTGGAACATCAAGCTTACACTATGCTTGAGGTGGATTTGATCTACATCAAAGGCTATCCCGTCTAAAGAATATCCGTTGGAGAGTTCTTTTTCATATGCTCATTTATTGTATTTTTTGAGAGATTTTTGATGGTTCATTTACCGTTTTCTAAAAGCCTCGAGCTTTACACATGTAAAGGTTGAAAGATAGAGCCAAAATCCCACGAATTTGTGGTGGTTGAAGTTGGATTCAATCAAGCAAATCAAATCACCTAAAAGTAGATCAAATTAGATCTTCACTTTTCTTAGATAGTAGGAAAGTGAATTGATTTCCTCCAACAACAATTCCCACCTTCACTTTAATTCCAATTCAACTTGTAAAAGTCGTAGAACACTCCTAGAGGCTATATAAGGACTTGAAATCACTTGTACATTACATGGAAGCAATATACATACCCTTGTGACCATCACTGTCTTGCTCCTTCAATTCTCTGCATCATCTTCTTCGCCAATAGTAATCTTGCAGAGGCTGCTGCTCTCTCTCTAGAGCTTTAAATTGAGTGCAAGATGACACATTGGAAAGATATTAGTGTCTAGTTTATGCTTATAAATTTTCAAAGCATTTGGTTGAGTAGATTGGGATAAATTTGAGTTTTTCTGTCTCAGGGTCAATCTCTATGTATTCCTGAAAAATAGGAAGTACCACCGGTGAATGTTGCATTCATTCCTATAGCATATTTTGCTTATTCCTTATACTTTTGTGCATTCCATACACTAAACCCTATGTGTATCACTCCCATAAAAGGAGTTTTTCTAATTGTAATCAGGATGGTTGGTATGGGCTTTGAAGCTCATTGTCTCTTCCATAGATAGTAAGTTTTTTGAGCTACTCGACCCACAAACCTATCCGTTTTGTATCGACTCATTCTCCTTGATGTCCAAAGTACATAGTGTATTTCTTTGCACTTATTGCATGCCTATAAGGTCTTTTTGAGTCTCCATAAGCTCAAGGGCTAGTCTTGTGCCGGTTGGCTTGACCAAACTTCATCGCTTCGAAACGCACTTTTCTACCTTCGACAAGCTTCTCCAAGTTCTTTCATGTAGAAGTCCGAGAGACACAGAAGAAACACACACAAGGAGCACAAATGCAGCAAGACACATGCAGAAGATGATGGCTGAAATAGCTCTCTCTATAGATGATGAACTGAACTGAAGTAAGAGCTGAATAATATCCCTAAGTACAAAGTACCACCACATATGAGAGTATCAAGTATGTGGTAACATGGGGAAAAAACCTCTAGTGAGCACTAGAGTAAAAAGTGCCCATGTATAGGGAAACATTTCACATCAAAGCTACTCGAGGAACACATAAGTGTAATAAAACCCCTGGAGCAAATGATGTGAACACATACAAGGTGTGACAGATCAACCCCCACAAGGTAACAAGCCTAAAGCTTTGCGAAAAGCTTCAAACTTTTCCCATGGAAGAGCTTTGCTGAATATGTCTACCACATTATCTTGTGTAGACACATATACCGAATCAATATGTCCTACATGAAGGTGCTCTCTCACATAGTGATAATGCACCACAATATGTTTGGTACGTGCATGAAACACTAGCTTTTGTGCAACAGCCAAAATACTTTGACTATCAGTGAGAATATGCGTAGCAGCATCAATCTCCATGCAAAGATCCATAAATAGGCATCTCAGACATATACACTCCATTGTAGCTATGAAAATTGCCCTATACTCAGCTTCACAACTCGATGTTGCCACTGTTGGTTGCTTCTTACTCAACCAAGATATGCATGAGTCTCCAAGGAAAAAGCAATTTCCACTAGTGGACACGCGAGTATCATAACAACTAGCCCAGTCACTATCTGTAAAAGCATGCAAGCATGGCTGAATATCTCTTCCATAAAAGAGACCTAAGCTCAAAGTGCCTCTGAGCTATCTAAAGACATGTTTCAGCGCTTGCCAATGCTTGGTGTTAGGGCAATGCATGCATCAACTCAACTATGAAACAACATACTATATATCTGGCCTTGTGTTGCATGCATATATAAGACATCCCCTCGCTTGCTGATAAAGAGAAGTGTCAAATGCGTCACTAGAATCCTCATTTGAGAATCTAAATCCGGTCTCAATTGGTGTGGAAATTGGCTTTCAATCCTCAAAGCAAAAACGCTAAAGTAGTTTTTCAACATACTTTGCTTGATGCATAACAATTCCCCCCTCAATGGATACAAACTGGATGCCAAGATAGCAGCTCAAAAGACCAAGATAAGTGACATCAAAAGTGTGCTACAAATCAGCTATAAGAATCTCAAGGTTTGTATCACATGACCTAGTCAAGAGTATGTCATCGACATATAGAACAAGCACTATAAGATCAGCCTGATTTTTGTGTACATAGAGTGTGCTTTCAACCGGACTACATGTGAAGCCAAGAGCAATCAAGTGCTTATGGATGTTCTCATACCATGCACGTGGAGCTTGCTTGAGACCATACAAGGCTTTATGTAAGTGACAAACCATATGCTCTTTCCCTTTCATGGCAAATCTAGGAGATTGCTTCACATACCTCTTCTTGCAAATCAACATTCAAGAAGGCTGTTTTTATGTCCAATTGATGCACTTTCCAACCTCGATGGGCACCCAATGCAACCACAGTATGAATGGTGTTCATGCATGAAGCAAGTGCAAAAGTTTCTTCATAGTCAATGGGATATTGTTGCGCATATCCTTTGGCAAAATCTAACTTTGTAGCGGTCAATGCTACCATCAGACTTTCTCTTAATCTTATAAACCCACTTTGCACAAATGGCATTCTTTCCTTTTGGCAATTCACATAACTCCCAAGTACCTTTACTATGTATGGAATCCATTTTTTATTGCATTGCACTCATCCATTGTGGATCGTCACATGCACCTTCAAAACTAAGTGGCTCTTCATCACATGCTATAGCAATAAGAGAATAATCCACAAAATTACTTGATGCATGGTGAGATCTTGAACTTGTTCTACCAAGTAAAGGTGCACTCAATTTACTGTCCTATAAAGTTTGTTTTAGCCACTTTGGCAAAGTTTTTGCACTCTTCATAGACATGCATTCATTATGTAATACATCATCAACATTTATATCATGGGTGGGCTAAATTTCATGCTCATTTTCAGCCATATTTTGATGCGAATGTTCAGCAGTATGTGGCAACTTTTGTTGAACTTTTTCAGCCATGTTTGGCTAGAAATTCTCTGCATTTTCAACCATATTTGGCTAGAATTTTGCAGCCCTTTGAGCCACAGTTGGCTGGTCTACATGGCTATATTACTACCATTCATATCAAGGCAAGTTTATTTTTTGAGTCTTCATGATGCTAGATATGCATTTTGTTTGGTTCTTTGCTAGTAGGTTGTTGGGCGTTTGATTTTTGTATCAATAACTTGAACTGATATTTAGTTTGTTGTCTCACAAATGAGTATGCTTATGCATTACCTGGGTGTCAAGCATTTACAAGTGATTAAGTGCATTACCTGCTAGTTGCATGGTACCCAAATGGACTCAGATTCGTTGGTTGTTATGGTACTAGTGTCTCTAATAATGGTTTTGCCTTCATAGTTGGTGGTTCATGTATATCTTGGTTGAGCATGAAGTAGCCTATTTACACCACTTCTAGTTGTGAGGTTGACTATAGGATACCTTTCACATTGACAATTGAGTGTGTCTGCTTAAGATGGCATTTGGCTGATTTTGGTGTTGGTTACTCATCATCTTTACTGAAAGTCAAAGAACATTCAAATATTTGAGGAATCATGTGTTACATGCTCACAAAAAGAAAATTGAGATGCAATATCATTATGTCACTTTACCACTCCTACTTGAACTTCCTTGACTATCAAAGTCAGACAATCACGAGATGAAAACATAAAATATGAAAATTAAATGTACGTAGAATGCAACTTGAGCATCTTTTCCAGTCCAAAAGCTTGCTTATTGGGAATTTCTCTCACGAATCTTGGCATCCCCATGTTCACTAGGGAATATGTCAAAAATTTTTCAATCATGTAATATCCAAATTGAACGTCTTCATTAGACTAGATTTATAGAGAAATAGAGAATTATCATCAATCCTATGTTGTCATTCCTTCCTCGTTATCTAACACAATTGCATTAGGGGAAAATGAATGTTGTAGGGGCCGCTTAGATTACGATTGTCTAGAGATAGAGCAATGCGAAGAGGATGGTGGCGAGAGCCTAGTTTCTTAATCCACTAGATTAGGAGTAGAATTCTCTTGGTTTTTGTCGGTCAAAATCTCTAAAACCACCATGAATTCATGGATTTTGTGAGAAGAGTGGTTTTGAATTTCAAAAGGTAAGATCATGACCATTGCATGTTCCAAGGAATCCAAGAGATGAAATTATCTTTCAAAAGTCAAGGCTTCCTAAAGGCCAAGCCATTGGATCATGCATAGATCCTATGCATGCATTTCAAACAAGATGGAAAACTATGAAAAACCTCTTCGAGCACTAGAATTTTTTACCCATCCAATAGCTCAAGATGAATCTACACATTAATTGGATGCTTTCCTTCTACACTCTTATATAAATCCAGATGGCACGATTTAAAATGAATAGATTTATGAAAGGCAACCATTCATTGTAGAGTGTTGGATCCAAGATGCAATAGATAGTCGCTTTTAAGTAAAAGAAGATCTTCTTGAAAGAGATGATGGAGAGTGTTAATCTCCGAAAGAACAAGTTATCCTTGATGTTAGAGCACCTCTATATCAACAAAAACTCAAAACCTCAACCAATTTTGGAAGACTAATGCGAAATTATCAAACTTTGAACTAACTGTGAAGAAACTAATTACTCAAAAAAGTTTGCTACACCTAATCCACTCATTAACTAAGAAAATGTGTAAAGTTTTCATAAAACTTTGTACAAGGTATGTCCTAAAGTTTGGACACCTTTTGCAAGTTAAATCCTTCCAAAAGACTCAGTAGATCTTGCGATTTGCTTTGAACAATGTACCTATGTCTGAAACTTCTCTTTTGTGTAGTCGACTTTGACACCTCCAACTTCTAAAGCATGGTTCTTCCAAAGTAGAACCCGTTTATTTAAGTGATTATAGCCACAAGTAGCTTACCTTTCCACTTAAAGAATTCATCCTTACTTGCTCAAAAATTTACAATCTAGAGGGAGATTAGATCAAAACATTGACCATCGGGATCTCACCTATTCCTCCCTTCACTTCTTCACATTTACACATGTAAATGTTCCTACTTAAATTCTCTCAGCCTGATTATAATTAGGCTCTCAAAATTTTTATAGAGGTCAATCTACTATAGATTGAGACTTGTACAAAAGAATTCCTCAAGAAGATAAACACAGAAGGAGCACTGAGCAAGAGATCGAGTCGAGGTGGAATTTGTCAGATTCTCTTCTATATATATATATATATATATATATATATATATATATATATATATATATATATATATATATATATATATATATATATATATATATATATATATATATATATATATATATATATTTATATATATATATATATATATATATATATATATATATATATATATATATATATATATATATATATATATATATATATATATATATATATATATATATATATATGTATGTGTGTGTGTATGTATATATGTATATATATATATATATATATATATATATATATATATATATATATATATATATATATATATATATATATATATATATATATATATATATATATATATATATGTATATATTATGAGAAAGTATACATCTGATGGATGAATTACTTCTTCTTAGTCTCTTACTCTTCTATTGACTTCTAGTTCTTGTCATACATCATCTCACCTATTTTTAGCACATCTATATCAAGTATATATAGATGTTTGCATCCCAACTCATCAAAGATGAAAAGTCTTTTTGAACTAATTACAAGATTAGTATACATGTATATACAAGTCTTCATCTTCTGATCATGCACTAAACTTCAAGCCTCATATGTTGATCTTTGCTTCATTCTTTGAGTTCAAATCTTTTTCCTAATCATCAATTGTTGATTGTCTTGCACCAACAGCTACGCCTTAACATTAATTGTGATTTTCTCCATCCTCTTTATACCTGCCATGTCTTTGTGCCTCTATAACTTAGGTCCATCCAAGCTTTTGGTTAACATGTCTACAATATGATCTTTTGTAGAAGTGTGTATGACTTAAATCTCTTTATCAATTACCTTCTCTCTCAGGAAATGATATTGGATCTCAATATGTTTAGTCTAGGCATGAAACAGAGGGTTAACAACTAGATACAATGAACTCATATGATCTCCTTTGAATAGTGGGTGTGCTCTGAATGATGTCAAATTTCTTCATGAGAGTCTTCAACCATATAACGTCCTTTACAACTTCAACCATTACCTTATACTCTGCTTCTGTGGATGACAAAGCAACTGTATGTTGCTTCTTGGAACACCAAGAGATTAGTTTATCTCTCACAAAACATAGATATCCATAGGTTGATCTCCTATCATCAGGATTACCTGCCCAATCTGTATCACTATATATCTTGATCTTTGTATGAGATGTGAATCCAGAATACAAAACTTTCTTTGATTGTGCCCTTAATGTATCTTAGCACCCTTTGTCCTACAATTGAATGTTCTTTCCTACGACAATGAATGAATTGAGACAACACTCCAACTGCATATGACAAATCAGGCCTACCTAATGTAGCATAGATTAGACTACCAACCAAGCTTTGATACAACTTCATGTCCTTAAAGTCTTCTCCTCCATATCTGCTCAACTTATGATTCACCTCCATTGGATTAGGTGCTACCCTGCAATCTTCCATTTTAAACTTGACTAGCAAGTTCTTCAAATACCTTTCTTGAGTCACAAATACTCCATGTTGAGTATATGAAATATCCATTCCCAAGAAATATGACAAGTCTCCGAAGTCACTGATCTTGAACTCTTTCTCCATTTGCTTCTTTAGACTTTGTATTCCCTTCTCATCTGTACCTGTAAGAATTATCTACATTAGACACTTGGAAACCAATCTCCTTTAAGAACTTCACAAATCTATAATTCCATGCCCTTGGGGCCTCCTTAAAACCATACAAAGCTCTCTCTTAAGCTTACATACTCAGGATACCTTTTATCCTTGAAACCTTCTAGCTGCTCCATGAAACCATCATTTGAAATATAAACATTTTGAAAAGCATTCTTCACATCTAGTTGACATAGCTTTCAACCTTTACATGCACCAATAGCTATGAGAGTCCTTAAAGTTGTCATCTTTTCCACAGGGCTATAAGTCTCATCATAATCTATACCATATGTTTGAGCATACCCTTTCACAACAAGTCTAGGTTTATATCTAGACACACTTCCATTTGCATAACTCTTTGCCTTGTAGACCCATTTGCATCCAATGATCTTCTGACTATTTGGTTTAGGAACCTAATCCCACGTCTCATTTTCCATAAATGCATCATACCCCTCTTGCATAGATTTCTCCCAATTTTCCTTACCTTTTTCCTCTTCATATGTAGAAGGGTCTTCCTCTGCTTTCACCATATAAGCATAATCTTTAGGGGTAAAAAATGAAGTATCATAACTATACCTTGTAGGTTACGATTTGTGCCTTCATGATCTTTTGAGTTCTTCACTTCTTTAAGTTTCTACTTCATCACATTGTACATCAAACCTTGGCGTTTCTTCAACTTCATCTATTACTTCATTGTTCTCTTCTTCAAAAAATATTTGAACCTTTGATTTACCTTTCTTCTGACTCAATGTTTCTTCAGCCCCTGCATGAATATTGATTGTAGTTGCATACCAAGTACCTCTCTCGTCAAAAGTAACATCCTTTGATACAAGAAATTGCTTTGTGGATGGACTCCACAACCTATAACCGATCTACTTATCATCATAACCAATCGACACATACTTTTCAGCTTTAGATTCCAATTTATGCCTCACTTGAGATGGTACATATGAATAAGCCAAACATCCAAGCACTTTGCACTGATCTAAGGTAGGTCCCCCACCAAGCTTCATATGGTGTCATAGCTGGCAAAGCTTTACATGGTAGCCTATTAACCAAGTATGTGGCTGTATTTACAGCCCTCAACCCAGAAATAATTAGGATATTTTTTCTCCTTCATCATTGACCTTGCAAACTCAACAAGAGTTCTATTTTTGCTTTCTGCTACACCATTTTGTTGAGGAGAGTACCTGCAAGTAACTTCTCTCTTTATACCTACATTCCATAAGTAATCACTGAACTCAAAAGAGAAATACTCTCCCCCTCCATCTAACCTGAGTCTCTTCAATTTTTATCTTGAAACTCTTTCTGCATACACATGATAATGTTTAAATATATTGAACACTTCTGATTTATCTTTGATCACATATATAGTGATTTACCTGGTAGCATCATCAACATAAATCACATAATATCTTGTCCCATTAACGCTAAAGTCCTTTGATGGTCACCACACATCTATATGTACCCATTCAAGCTTCTCTCATACATGGCTTATTATATGATTGCTTATGAGCCTTACCTAATTGACATGCTTCACATCTGTATGTCATATGTTGACCTGTAACATTAGGAAATCCAAGCATTGAACCATTGTTAATCATATCCTTAATACCTCTTTCATTGAAATGTGCAAGTCTTTTGTGCTAAAGATCTAACTCATAGACCTTATGTCGTCCATAAGTGAACAAAGTCTTCCACAAAAACTCCATCATCAGTGAACCTCACTTCATAAACTTTCTCTACAATTTGTCCTACACTTTTGAGATTCCTTGGGATTGTAGGAACATACAAAATCTTACTCAGAAGAGTGCTTCCATCCTTGCCCTTTACTGATCCAATAGACTTCATATTATGCTTTGGTTTATCACCTGTTTGAACTACATGATTACTCACCTTGTTCTCCAAATTAGTCATCAAAGCTATGTTGCCACTTAGGTGATTGCTACATCCTAAGTCTATGTAGAACACTCTTTGATCTTCACTTTGTATTTTAGAAGTTGCATTCATAATTAAGGTTGAATCCTCTTTCTGATATGAAGCATAATTGTAGTAGTATTGTTGTAGGATTGACTTTGAAAGCCTCTACTGCAATCTTCCCAATCTTGTGGACTATCTAGTCTATTTGCATCTCTATTTCTTATTGGAAAAAGTCCATGGAAATTCTAAGTGTTGGCTTGAGTCTTCAAAAGACATAGAAACTTGAAGCAAATGTTAAAGCCTTGAAGAGTTCACTTGTGAACTCACCTTTCAAATGTTTGAGTTTTTACTTGATCTAAAAGTGAAAGAATCAATCCACTTGATGAGTAGGAAAAGAACTCCATGAACTTGTGATTTAATTAGTTGGAGAATCAATCACTAAAAGGTAGGAGAATTATTTTAGCTGAGCAAGATTCAAATTCAAATCTTGGCTCCGATCATCACTCTATATACACATGGTATAGTCGCGGCGTTCGGAACACCATTAGCTGAGGGTTATGCCATATCAAAGTGTGATCGCAAGGCACACACATGTACCAGTAAGTCCACTATACTTTACTTTCAATATACACTTGTTTTCATGATCATTTGTGACCATATCTTCATGCCTATGTGAGTGTATTGTTGAGTGCCATACTTCTCAGTTTCTCATTTAGATTGAGGAGATAGTTTCGTTGAGCATGGTGCATCATTTTTGTCATTGAACATGGTAGATTTAGCTCTCTAAGTGTACAATATACTCCCAAAACTGCATTGCATTTGGAGTTCACAATCGTGCGATATATTCATTAGAAGTCACCTATATCTTTGCACCTTCTACCTTTTGAAAAGTTGGGATCACATGCCTGATTTGCTAAACTTATTTCTCTTAGTATGCTTAATCATGTTAGATGAAATAACTCCCACTAGGTTCCATTGCTTCCTTATTAGATTCCTCTAGAAGCTCTATGGTCAATTGTAATCAGAGTGAGCACTAAGTGAAATACTGAAGCATTCATGACCAAAATAAAAAGTTTCTTCATGTTGACTATTGGTCAAACTAGTCTATTTTAATTGAACTTTTTGAGAGTGATCTTCCAAGGTACAAAGGGTGTCTAATACATCCTTTAGGAAGCTAAAAGGGCCCACGACATATCTATGGAGTTCATTTGGCTGGTGTAGTGCAAACCTTTTGCAACAACACTTCATCTTCATCAAGTACAAATCCTTCTCTTCACAGTGGTATCAGAGCAAAGTTGGACAACATGGTAAATGGATTTCCTTCATCAATTGACAAATTGTATAGAGGTAACTACTCAACCTGGTCTCTAAGGATGGAAGAGTATCTTGAAGGTAGGAATCTATATGGTTATGTAGCTGGAGATGAAGTTATGCCAAGTTTAAGGAATAAAGGCCAACCCACACAAGAAGAGGAAGAAAGATTGAGCACATGAAGCTGCAAGGATGCAGTTGCAAGGTATTATCTCCTCAAGTCTATATCAAATGTTTTGTTTCCTCAACCTAGAAGTTGTAAAACATCTAAGGAAGTGTGGAATGCACTTGAAACCTTCTTCTCTTGAAGTACAAAGTCTAGGAAGCATCAACTATCGGTGGACTTTACAACTCTCAAGAAACCTCCCAAAGAAAATGTGACTCATTTTTTCACAAATCTCAAGGACATAGGAGATCAATTGGGAAGCATTAAAGAGGTAATAGAAGAAGAGAAAATTGTAAGGAAAAAATGGCTGGTGGAGACCTTACGTGACAACAAATTAGATGCACCTCTGTCATATCGTACTCCATCAGGCTCTCATAGTGCCTCTTTTGCATCAGATTGCTATGCTATGGCTGCATCTAGTCTTTGTGATGAGAATGAGTCTGTTTCTTTTGATGAAGCACAAAATTCAGAAAATTGGATGGCTGCTATGCAATTTGAATATGATGCAATAGTGAAGAATGGTACTTAGTCTTTATGTGACTTGCCTCCTGGCAAGAAGGCCATTGGTACTAAGTGGGTATACAAGCTGAAGCGTAAACCTGATGGTACAGTTGACAGGTATAAGGCTAGGCTTGTTGCAAAGGGTTATGCGCAGAAAGAGGCATTGATTTTGATGAGACCTTTGCACCTACATGCTGTATGACTACTGTTTGGAGCATTTGTGCACTTGCAACCCATCATGGTTGGAATGTACATCATTTGGATATTAAAAGTGCATTTCTGAATGGTGACTTGCACGAAGAAGTGTATGTTTTTCAGCCCCGTGGCTTTGTGCAGAAAGGGCATGAAAACTAGGTGTGCAGGTTAAAGAAGGCATTTTATGGTTTAAAGCAAGAACCACATGCTTGGTATGAGAAGATACATGCCTATCTCATTGCACATGGTTTTGAGAATATTCCAACTGAAAGCACCTTATATGTTAAGCATGCTAATGATGTGCTTTTGATCATTGTTGTCTATGTTGACAACATGCTGCTCACTGGTCCTATTGAGAAGCATATTGCTGATTTTAAGGGTGATTTGCATGCCTCATTTGAGATGTTTGATTTGGGGCATTTGCATCACTATTTGAGCATTCAGTTTATGCAAGTTGATGGTGGAATGGCTTTGTGTCAAACAAAATATATTGACACATTATTGCAACATTTTGGCCTTGAAGACTGTAAGCCTATTGCCACTCCTATGGAGATAGGTTTACGATTGAGTCTTCATGATGGTAGAGATGCATTTGATGTTGTTCTCTATGAGCAGGCTGTTGGATGCCTGATTTACTTATGCATTACTAGGCCAAATATTCAGTTTGTTGTCTCACAGATGAGCGGGTTTATGCATTACCCAGGTGTCAAGCATTGGCAGGTGGTTAAGCGCATCTTTCGCTACTTGAGTGGTACTCGGCTACTTGGGTTGTTTTATCCCAAGAGGGGATCACTACAGTCAGATTTGCATGCTTTTTGTGACTCTGACTGGGCTGATTGCTATGACACTCGTGTGTCCACTATTGGCTTTTGCTTCATGCTTGGTAGCTCATGTATATCTTGGTTGAGCAAGAAGCACCCTACTTTGGCCACTTCCAATTGTGAGGCTGAGTATAGGGTAGCTTTCACAGTGACTGTTGAGTGTGTGTATGGCTGAGACGCCTTATGACAGATTTGGGTGTTGGTCACGCTTTTTCCACCACCATTTCACTGACAGTCACTGCGCATTGGAAGTTGCGAGGAACCTTGTGTTCCATGCTCGCACTAAGCACATTGAGGTGCATTATCACTATGTCAGGGAGAGGTTCTCTGCTGGGGAGATCAGCTTGGCATATGTGCCCATGCAGGAGAAATTGCAGACCTTTTCACGAAGGCTCTGGCTAGGGAGAAGTTTGAAGCTTTCCGCAAAGCTTTGGGCATACTTCCTTTTGTGGAGTGATTTCCACATAGTTTGGCACTTCCTTATACATGAGTGCCAGATACTTGTTCACCGCATCACTCCCAGGGGGGATTTGTTGATATATTTAGGTAGTGATGTGTGTGAACACTCTAGGACCGCCAAGGCACGTTTTTCCCTCTTTAGGAAGTTTTTTCCCCCAGCTTGTATATAGGCCTATTGCCCTAATGGGCTACTTATCTTTGTACATTCTCTAGTAATACATTCAGTATTGTATGTTGTGCTCCAAGCTTCTTCTTCTTCCTTGTGCTCTTCGCGTGCTTCCGTAGATGTCTAACTCCAACAAGTTGAACAAGAAGCCACCTAAATATCTCAGACATCCACATTTTTGTATCCTTCTCCGCAGAGCTGTGCTTATCATGCCCATTTGTATCCATTCGTATGAGTGCCTATGATTGCATGGAGGTCCGGAATAAGCTAAGATCGACTGGTTTTCATTCCATCTACTGCATATAGATTAGTGCCTCTAAGCTTTGATTCATGAAGTTCTCGGCTGCATATAGATTAGTGCCTCTAAGCTTTGATTAATGAAGTTCTCGGATAACTGCACATTCAGGACTCTAAATGAATCCTTTACAATGCAAAGCTAAGGAAGTTGTTAATTTCGAGTTCGACTCTCTGCCCAATCACCAGTAAAATGGATTGCAACAGTAACTTAAGAAACATCCAAGTGGGCACGGCTTACTACTGTGGGCAACAGGAAGAAGACGGCGGGGAAAAAGACGTGCACGAAAAATACAGAAAACGTGTATTCTCACTGCAGTTTGATTCTTGTGGAAGTTCATTAGTATTTCTATGCAAACTGCATGATGCATGCCGTTTGTTGGAGAGATACAGAAACGTTCCCGTCGTGAATCGCTTATCTGTCTTTGGAAACTGCATGATGCATGCCGTTTGCTGGAGAGATACAGAAACGTTCCCGTCATGAAGTTTGTGAATCGCTTATCTGTCTTTGGAGTAGTGCATTATTGTTCTTTATGCTTGAAGATTGACGAACACGTCATAAGCATTGAGAATCGAGCAAGCGGGTTCTACGAGATGGAGTGATCATTGGGTATTGAGGTCACTGTTCAAGCATATGGAGATTGTCCGTTGGACAGCCATAACCTTCTTATTTTGTTAAATGCAATGAAGAGAAAAATATGTCATTCCGCGCAATGCAAGCTATGCTTGGTTGTAGATAGCACGACTCGAGGACATCTTTCCATTCAACGCATTGATTAAATTAAAATATATGTGGTCCTTTGGAAAGCACGAAGTGTACTGAATATTACTGCGGAACTCTGTGTTTTATCATCGGATCTTGTGATGCTCATGTGTAAGTATATATGAAACCCGCAATATTATGCGGTCCATATATTCTGTGAGAGTTTGCAACATTGTACGTGAGCGGTTCGATGCGTTCGTTAGGCTTTTAGCAAGCATTTGCATATCCATGAAGCTGTAGAGACCTCGGAAAGTCTCTACTCTATGTGAGCGTAACTGTTCAAGAATCGAAATTGTTGGAAGCAGCTCAAATTGACAATGGAAATCATTGTGATTTTTTAATCGAAAACTCTTGTAATCCTTCCATATATAAATACATTTCGTTCGCCTTTTAACAGTTTCCAGATTTTGTCGCGTTTATATCGGTAGCTCAAATCTCATTGTTACTTAAATCACATTGCCTACAAAATATTCTTCTTCATTTTTTTTTGAGAAAAACACGAAAATATAAATTAACAAGGCAAGTTACATCAGTGCAGGGCAGGAGCACCTCAACACAAGGAGAATTACAAAGATGCCAACATGGCAAACTTGAGGTGAGAATATAACTGGGCTAAAAAGATAATTGAGGTGAGAATATAACTGGCTAACAGAGCCTTCCATCTAGTGTACTTGTCCTCAATAAAGATACATTTAAATTCCTGAGGGGAGAGACTGGGCTTGGAAATACAATTGACAAGCCTACTGGCAACCTTGCCAAGAGTAAAATGAAGGGGAGTAAGGAAGTTCCTTCTCACTTGCCCAAAGACCTGGTTATTTCTACTCATCCAGATGGCCCACAGGATGTGCCCTCTCCAAGAGTTCCACAATAGGAGGTCCATATTCTTGCAGCAGCCAATCAGAGCATCCAATTTCTGTAATTTGGGAGCATTAGTATTCTGAAGGAAGTTATTCATTGGTTCCCAGAAAGGTTTAGCATGAGCACATTCAAAAAAGAGGTGGTAAACATCCACCTTGCCACAGAATGCACACTTGCCACCATGAACAAATATTTTCTTGACTCTGGGGCCCACCCAAAACCCTTGGTGAATGATGAACCACTCGAGGAAGGAGTGTTTGGTTCTATCAGGGTAAGCCCACAGAGATTTAAATCTATACATCCATTGAGTTGGGGACCAACAGAGACTCCATTTCCTGTTCAGCTGAAGGGTGATGCCCTCCATTGAACCATTGCTTTTTTTGAAGTTCTTATAAATGAGGGTTGCCACATCGAAGAGCTTGATCTCCTTCGAGAAACACTGGTTCAGTTGAATTTCTAGCATTCTCTTGTGGCACAGCAACACCTGCAAACAAGCAAGGGAAGTGTTATTCCTCTTTACAAGGGCTTGGTCATCCAGCACCCTCCCATTACACATAAAGTCATTCCAGGATTTGAAGGAAAGCCTGTGACACTTATGCTCTTTGATAGAGATGTTCCCATTGTTCCAATGAGCCAGCCAACCAAGCTAGGGGGATTCCTGTAAGTAGAAGTCAGACAAAGAGCTCTAGTTGTCAGGAGGGATGAATAGGGCTTTAGCCTTGAACCAAGCATTCCAGAATCTGCACACCAAAGGACTTCGAACAAGGGAGATAGGGTGGGGACAAGAAACAATATCCCAAAGATTCAAACCATGCCAAGACCTGTAGTTAGACACAAAACATTTATGCAGATTCCTGTGTATTAAGGCAGACCAAATTTCATTGCACCCTATGCTTCTAAGGATCCATTTAGCAGCCAATTTGTGAGCCATCTTTAAAGGGCACTTTATACCCAAACCCCCTTTCTCTTTAGGAAGCCAACAAATATCCCAAGAAACTTTAGCAATCTTTTTCTTGTTAGCAGAACCACCCCATATGAATCTTTTAGCCAACGATATAGCCTGACCAGATGGTGCTTGGAAGGAGACCAACACGACAAAAGGTAAACAAGTTTAGGCAGCAAATAGTGATTGAGAATAAAGGTTCTATGGGGCAGGGAGCTGTTAGAGTCATACGACTTAGCGATGTCCCTTTTAAACTTTTCATACACCCACTCCCATCTCTGAGCAAAGGAAACATTAAAACCCATGGGAATCCCAAGGAGTCAGAAGACCTCTCCCTCCTTAATCACACTGCAACCAAGATCAGTCTTAAGGTCGGGGATCACATTGTTAGCTGCTTGAAAACCAGTTTTGGTGTGGTTAACTCTAGACCCGCTAGCAAGACAAAAAATATCTAAGCATTCAAGGAATTTGCTTAAGGAATTGAGATCAGCTTTCAACACCACATTAGTATCGTCGGCAAACATCTGCAAACAAAGAGGGGAGGGGGATTTAGGAATATGAATGCCTTCAATAGTACCAACAAAAATAGCATCCTTGACCAGCCAGCCTAAAGCATCAATGGCTATGGCAAATAAGAGGGGGCAAGAGGACAACCTTGTCTTATGGACCTAGACAACTTAAAGGGTTCAGACATGTGCCCATTGACAACAACCTTAGAGAAAGCATTACCAAAAAGATTAATAACATACTTGATAAATCTCATTCCGAGCCCTAAGTCATGGAGAAACTTCAAGATGAAGTCCCACTCAATCCTATCATAAGCTTTGTCAAAATCAATTTTTAAAAAGTAGTAGTCCTGTCGAGAGTCCCTAGCATAGTCCATGCCTTCCCAGAGGGAGATGATAGCATCCAAAATGAATCTACCCTTGATAAAACCTTTTTGTTCAGAGAGAAAGAATTGAGACATCATGGGACTAAGCCTCCTAGCAAGAGTGGAAGCAAAAATTTTGTAAATAGTGTTCAAGCAGGTTATAGGCCTCCAATTGTTAAGGTCTTCTTTGGGCCCCCTCTTATGAATAAGCCTAATGACCCCAGTGTTAATATTGCAAGGGAGAAATCCTTTACTAACCACTTCCTCCCATATCAAGAGAATGTAAGGAGTGAGAAAATCCTTTAATATGATGAAAAATTCATTCGACAAGCCATCAATTCCAGGAGACTTACAGGGTTTCAAATTATTGATGGTTTCTTTGATCTCACCAACAGTGAGGGGCAGGTCCAGCAGGGGAACCAGGCCCTGATGAATCATCTTTTTCCTTTTTATGGCAATGGTGGCTCTGGCCCTCTCGATGTCCTCCCCCCACTTGGGAGACACAGAGAAAACATCCATAAAGAAGCACTTGGCCTCCTAAAGAGTCTCCTCAGTATTAATGGTGAAGCCACCTTCTTTTTTCTTAAGCTGAGGGATAAAGTCCCTAATTTTCCTTTTTTTTATGAGAGAAAACATATGCTTATTATTCCTGTCCATGTTCTCACTCCGAAATTCTCTAGATATAGCAAGGGAGTTTCTAGCTTCGAGATATCTTCCCTTACTCAACCTCAAAGAGCAATCCATATACTCTTGAGAGTTAACCTCAAGGGAATTAAGCTGATCCATAAGCGAGTTCCTCCTTTGAGCCCTCAACTCCAAGGCAAGCTTCCTATGCAGGGTGAACAACTTTTGGATGTCACTAACTGACCGATCCCAGGCCATAGTAGGCGAACTAGCCTTATCAAAGTGGAAGGAGATAATCTCCTTGGTACTAGAAATAATGCTAGGCAGCTTGAGTAAACTATAGTCAATGTAAGGCCACCCTGACCTGTACTTAGGACTACCTTGCTTAAAGGACATAACTAAAGGTTTATGGTCAGAGATAAGAAGGGAATGGTCAATTTTACAGCTGATCGCAACATCCTTGAATGATCTCAGTGGAAGTGTAACACCTATCCAGTCTAGCAGCCCTATAACTGATACCCGCTTGCTTGTTAGACCAGGAAAACCTCGAGTTACTAGAAATGCCAGATAGATCCTTGAGACTGCTCAAGCTAGCCCAAGACATTTTTTCAGTACCATAGATAGAGTTACCTTTTCTTTCCCATCTATCACAAAGATTAGTAACCATATTGAAATCCCCAATCAATATAACAGGCCCATCAATATTACATAACTCATCCCAACAAGTTTTTCTATCGTTGCAATTGTTAGAAGCATAGATAGAAACAACAGTACATAAGGAGTCCCAAACTTAGTAGCACACCATTGATGAGAGTTACTGACAAAAACATCTTGACAAGAACTAGTGGTAGAATTGGAAATCCCGATCACAAAACCACCTTTACCACTAGAATGGTTGGTGTAGCTCCAAGAGAAGTTAGAAGCCACAATGTTTAGGTGCCTTTGGAGAGTACCCCCCCCCCCCCCCAATCTTGACTTCCTGCAAACAGAGAATATCAGGAATCTTGGGAAGCAATTTAAGCCAGTAGTTAACCATTTTGGGCCTGACCACATCAGTCAGCCCTTTAACATTAATAGAAAGGATGTTCAAATCAAACATGAGGAAGAATCAGCTATTTACGACTATTTTTAGTCGGCTTCGGAACAGATGTGGACAATCTGACAGTGTCCTTCCTTTTGGTTTTAGAGGCTTTAGAGTGATCATTAGTGATTTCCACATCCTGGGACATAGGAACAATGTCACAATGCTCACCTTCCCCATCCATACACTCAATATCATCCTGATCCATGGCTTCAAGTTCCTGAAAAAAACCTTCCAGAGTAGAAGGGGGGACGTCTTTTGCCTGTTGAGAGAAGCACGGGTCATTTTTGAGGTTGACTATGTCTTGCACCACCTTATTCTTCCTGCCAATTGTTTTCCAATTTTGTTCAGCGATCTTGTCACTATTGGTTTCCTAAGCGACCTTGTTTACACCTGAGACAATTTTGTTTGGGTCAACATTTTCATCCTGTTCAAAAACATTAGGGGAAGCATTAGGTTTAAAATTATCCTCAAATGGGTTGGAAATATCCTTTGAAAGAATCTCATAGAAATTATCAGACTTGAAACTCTTTTTCTTCGGTTTTTGTCCCTGATTCTTACCCTTAGAGCTGTGACTACTGTTGTTCGTTGTTTGGGCTTCAGGTTTATCATAACTACTAGAATCAGCCAATTTTTGGAGTAAGGGACAGTCACGAATTAGATGCCCTTGTTTGTAACAATTGTAGCATGCATTTGGGAGATTACGATACAAAATCTTTTGAGTGTGGAGCTTGCGGCCTTGGGAGTCTTTAATCACAATTTGGGATTTAATCTCTTTGGACATATCAACTTCTATTGAGACCTGAGGATCCCATTTGATATTAATAATACTATTTCTGGACTTTTGCCCCAGGACTCTTCCAACCATGTTTCCCGATTGTTCAATCCAAGGATAATAGTAAATGGGCAACTCAGGGAATTCAACCCAAACAGGGATCTTAGTAGGCTTTGTGCCCTTTGGGTTAAACCCTAAATGCCATTTAAAAAAAGAAATCGGGGTGTTACGAATAAGCCATTCGGCTTCACTAATCACATGCAGAGCGCTGTTGGCCTCCTCAAAGAAAAACAGGTAAAAATTGTTTGGGCAGTATTGAATATGTTTGACTAACAACCCTCTAGCTTCCCATTGAGACTTTATCCACACTTTTAACACCTCGTGAGGAGGTCGAGGACCGTGGCACAGACCAATAACAACCCTTCCAGACAAGTGTTCATACCAGTTATCAAGTGCAGTACAATCAATAATAAACCTTTCTTCCTCCTCTTCACTTTCTTTATCATCTAGATTCAACATGTGAGGGCCCTTGATACAAACATTTTCACCCTTTGCTAGAGCGATGTCGTTACATTTTGTACTAAAATCGTAGTCAAAACCGACAGAGGAAGGAAGGGGATTACCAGACAGTTTTGTGGTTTCAGCGTATGATCTCTGAGGAGAGCGACAACCGGGGGAGGAGTGATCAACACGATTCACAACAGACACATCAACCCTAGAGGAAGTATTTTGCCCTCTAAGATTGGCTGAATTTACCTGAAGGCCTTCGCTTGAGGAGCTTGGTTTATTCATAGCTATACCTGCTGCATCAGCTTGTTGAGGAGCTTCAAGAATTGATATGCCATTGCGCAGGGCTTCAAACAATGCCATGCATAGCCCATAAGGAGAATTGCACCACAGGACGAGCCGCAAAACTCCCACCCATGCGGGGGGGGAGGGTGAAGAAAAGAGAGCTCCCTCCCAACAAAGGGAGGGGGCACGAAAAGAGAGCGAGAAAAACCCTTAAAGCACCATTACTTCTTCATGCAGGAAGGAGAGAGCACGTTACCACCCATTGTTTTGTTAGATCCGTTTCATCCAGTGTTTCTTAGATGATAGTGTCGTTGGGAAAGATCTGATAGAAAAGCACTAACAATACTCTCTTTCTTCTTCATGTTTAGATGAACAACATATTTTGTTTTAATGGTCAGTTCGACCAATGTACTTCCAAAGCGGTTGCATGATATGAAACTATCGGATAGGAATACAAACAGGGTAATAAGTAAGAGAGCCACTCATTGAATTTAGTCCATTATATATACATATAATATTAAATGAAAAACTTTTTTTTCAAATAAAACCATTTTAAACTGTAAAGAACATGTTTAGGAAATTAAAGAGCAGTGCCAAAGAGGCTAAGTAGCCTTGCATTCCCTTTATGTGCAATCCGCATAGTTGTAACATTGCTGTTCTGAAATATCAACACCCTCAGGTGTCTAAAAGAGGATGCCCATATTTTCTAATTCTTATATCTAGGTGATTAAGGAACTTTTTTTTTTTTAATAAAGGAAGTTCGGCCTTAGCCAACTCTCGCAGACTTGAATTAGATAAAAGAAAAGTACAAGAGAAGGGGACTAGTGCCCATGGCATCCCCCAAATCCCAGAGAGCAGGGGGAGTTTTTACAGAATTTAGATGGCATTTCACAGAAGGTAAATCACCCTCTCCACACTCATATGCGGGGCCCATATGGGTATAACCTTGTTGTTGATCAAAAGGAGCACATGATGATGCTTAGAAAGGGGGGAGGGGGGATTTCTTACAATTAGTGATCCTTTTGCCACAGAGGAATAGAGAATCCTTAATTGACCACTTCTTTGGGGGAGTCACCAAAGTAGTGAGCACATCTTTCCCGCCACAACTTCCATAGGACCTTATCACTGATGGCCTTCGAGAGAGACATGAACCAATTGATCGCTTCTTCCAGCACAACTTGCTTCCAATTGATATGTTTTTGAAGTCTAATTTTCTTTCCTAGCCTTCTTGGAAATCCATGCAAAGCGTACATGAAGTTATAGAGGAGGTTGATAAATCTAAAATCCCCATTGTGCGGAGCCCACTTGGTTTTAAGCTTATTGTTGGCCTACTATAGCTCTTTGTGATGTCTGAAGGGGGGGGGGGTTTCTTACAGTTAGCAATTCTTTTGCCGAGAAGGATTAGGGACTTCTCGATTGCCCACTCCTTGGGGGTATTGCCAAAGTTGCAAGTGCATCTTTCCTGTCGAATCTTCCAAAGGATCTCTCGCTTGATCGCATTCCACAAGTAGAGCAACTGATCACTTCACCAATAAGGGCTTTGTTCTTGGAGTCCTAGAGAACGACCAAGAACCCTCCATAATCGATGGGATTTAGGGCAAGCAAAGAATAGGTGGCCAATATCCTCTTTGCTACCACAACGTCATTGTTGGCGGAACAACATAGATCTTGTTAGCTTTTGCATTGGGCCTTATTCCATGGTGTAAAATTTTCCATAGGAGGAGTAGTCAAGATTATTAGCTCAAAAGTGATTGATACCAATGCGAGTTCCACTAGAACTTTGATGATGGGTTGTGGAAACCACACATGCGATTGGGAGATGCCCTTAAGTCTTTTTTGAAGGTTTTCTACATCAATTTTAATCTCCTAAAGACATATGAAATCGAGGTTTAAGCTTATGTCACGGAGCCATTGACCAATAATGGTGACTCTTGTGGCGTCAGTTAGCCCCCTAGTGTTTAGTGAAGCAATGGTCATTTTCTTGCACTTCCCTCATTCCGAGGGTGGGACTTCTCTTTTTTCCTCTTGGAGTCTTCTTTCTTTCTTGAGGGGTTTGGTCCCGACCAGGCGCCTTTGATTTAAGGGGGCTTTTCTAGGGCATACCTGCCAATTGTTTCCCCTTGTAGGAAGCCACTTGTGGGGGAGATGGAGAGGCCCTTTCTGGTATTGTTGTTCCAATGATGGAACTTTCACTGTCCATGTTGTCCTCATTACTTGTGGTGAATCCGTCTTCTTTGCGAGTTATGTAGTCCTCTTGATGGACCTCATTAGAGGGGGGCCACTCCAAGGGTAAGTTACTTGTGTCTGCAAAGTCTCCAATCCCTCTCAGATAATCCAGCTCGTTGACCTCCTTCTCGAGGTTGCATGAGAAGTTATTGAGTGACTTTTTTAGTGTGCATGTCTTCTATGAAATTCACCTTGGTCTTGAGCTTCTCCTAGGGCTCGCTTTCCTTCTTCTTCTAACCTCTGTAAACCGTTCTTATTTGGTTTCTAGGATTTGTTCATCCTTGACTTTCTCTTCCAAGGTTGGGCCGATCTGCTTCCCTTTGAGTGTTTGGGCTTTGCTGGATAATTCTTGCTTATTCATGTGCTTTAGGGGGCAATCTTTAATTTTATGGCCTTGTTGACCACATTAAACGCAAGCATTGGGTAGATTTTCTTAAGTGATCTCCTGAACCCATGATTCCCCTTCACCCACCAGCACACTGGATCCCACTAGGCGATGAGGAAAGTTCTCTTGAGTTCTTCTTGCGTTGAAAGGATCGCCTCGCGATTAAATGCAACCCATGGTTGTGAAGAGATGGATAGGTATGTGCTTGAAGATGAAGAGGTGTTGCAAAATCCTTGATCTACACCGGTCAAATGAACTCCAGGAGTATATGGTGGGCCCTTTTAGCTTGCCAATGATGTATTAGACACCCTATGTACCTTAGAAGATCACTCTCAAAAAGATAGATCAAAACAGATAAGTTGGAGTTAGCTCAGAGGTGAAAACTTGCTATTCTTGGTTCATACACCTGTCCAGTGTTTCACATAATTCTCTAAGCACAGCAGCAAATAGCTTAATTCCTCTTGGGGAAGTATAGGTAGCTTGAAGAGCTAACTTTCAAGAGTAATCTCATAAAAAATAATAAACCACACTTTGAGAATGAGTTTTAACAAGTGATGACATCATCCCGATTTTCACGGGCTCCTAAAGTTTGAGACTAGTGAGCAGAAAAATGAACATAACTCAACATGTAGGGATCCAATGATTATGAGACTTTGTATCGTTATACTAGACTGTAGGTGGAAGCCAACAAGCTTTAAATCATTGAATTTAAATACGTAAGAACTGAGAAATCGCTCTGACAAGATGAGTAAAAAAGTTGGGTACCTCACAGAGAAGTGAAGATGAACAGACCCTATTGACTTCAAATGAATATAACTGAAGATTGCAACATGCAAATGACATGAACATTTGTGAGCATATAGCAGACGTATAGAGCTAACTTTACAAAGTTACATTACTGAAAATGATGAAACCATCTCTGCAATCTGACTGAGAAAACTGAGAGTAATGGCAGTGAGTAGTACACTTCACAAGAACATGGAAATATGAACCCAAATGATCATGAAAATGAACGTATATTGCTTGTAGAATACAATGGACTTACTTATACATATGTGTGCCTTGTAATCACACCTTGATATGGCATAAAGCTCAGCCCTTGGAGGTCTTCACATATGTCTCTCTAACCACGACTAAAACTGCTATCTATTTATAGTTGAGTTTGGGAGGCTAACTTCCCTCAATCACTCTCCAATCAATCAATGATTGATTTGATTCTCTACCTACCACAAATCACGAATTCGTGGCTCCTCTTTCCATTCTTGATCGTGGACTCAACCACTTAAGATTCTTTCACTTTTACATTAAGTAAACTCTTCAAAAGTTACAAGAGGTAGATCACAAGTGAACTTTACATTGTCTTCATTTTAAGGCTTCTTCTATGACTTTGTGGGACTGAAGCCAATACTTAGGCTTGTCATATACTTGCTCCAACAGCTCCCCCTCAAGCCAAGTATGCTTGAGGTCTTCAATCTTCCAAGATTACCTGCAAACCAATCATAGCCTTGAATTTGCAAAGCTTTGTACCATCCAATACTTTGGTTAGAATTTCTGCACATTGTTGATGAGTGGACACATATGATATTTGAATCTCTTTGCTTAGAACCTTCTCTCGTACATAGTGATAATGAACTTCAATATGTTTAGTCCTTGCATGAAAAATAGGATTAGCAGCCAAATGAATAGAACTCATATTGTCACCAAACATAGTTGGAGTTCCAAACTCCAATCCAAGATCTTTGAATAATGTCTTCATCAACATAGCTTCCTGAGTAGCTATGGCAAGACCTCTATATTCAGCTTCAGTAGAAGAGAGAGCAAATGTGGGTTGCTTCTTGGATGACCATGAAATAAGCTTTGAACCTGCAAAGGTAAGATAACGTGAAGTGCTCCTTCTATCTTCTTTGGAGCCAGCCCAATCTGCATCAGAAAATAGCTTCAAACCTAAATCAGATACATAAGGATAATAAAGTCCTTAATTTATGGTTCCTTTGAGATACTTGAGAATCCTTTTGGCAGCATCCATATGTGGTTTCCTTGGTGTGTGCATAAATTGACTTAGCACACTCACACTGTAACATATATCTACTCTTGTCAATGTGGCATAGTTGAGACTACCCACTAGACTTTGATATGATGTGATGTCCTCTATGAGTTCACCTTCATCTGAGATCAATTTTTGATTGACCTCCATTGGAGTACCTGCAATCTTACAATCTTGCATCTTGAATTTTGCCAACATGTCCTTAATGTACTTTCTTTGAGTGAGAAACAAACCATCATCTTTGTAGACAACCTCCAAATCTAGGAAGTAGGTAAGTGAACCCAAATCACTTATCTTGAACTCTTCTCTCATCTGATCTTTGATCTTCTTCATACCATCTGCATCATTTCCTGTCAATATAATATCATCTACATATACACATAGGTAGATGACCTCAGAGTTACTCTTTTTGATAAAGAGTGAAGGATCTGCCTTGCTTGGTTGAAAGCCTTTGTCCTGCAAGAATGAAACAAGCCTGAAATTCCAAGCTCTTGGGGATTGCTTGAGACCATACAATGATTTGTTAAGTTTACACACATAATCAGGATAAACTTGATTCTCAAAACCAGGTGGTTGTGCCATATATACCTCTTCTGTTATCCAACCATTCAAGAATGCATTCTTTACATCTAGTTGAAGTATCTTCCAATTCTTGGAAGAGGCAATACTAAGCAAAACCCTAATAGTAGGCATCTTTGCCACAGGAGAGAAGGTCCCCTAATAATCAATTCCCTGAGTTTGTGCAAAGCCTTTTGCTACAAGCCTTGCCTTATACCTGTTAATGGAACCATCATAATTCTTCTTGAGTTTATAGACCCATTTTGAGCGTATTACCTGTTGGTGCATTTTGCCCAAGCCTACATGCTTGATATGCTTGATATTATCCTCATTTGTAAGTCACATGAGTAGTCATGTGAACACCTCTTGTAAAAGAGTAAATTTTATCTCTTGTAAATGGAAAAAGAAAAAAGGAAAAGGATGGCTTACCTCATCCATGATGTAAAAGCAAATTCGTGGCTCCAACTACCAAAATCACGAATTTTTGAGCTGAGGGAATCTCTCCTAACTTTGGGGATCACTTTTAGGTGGAGCCATTCGAATTCGAATTCAAAACTCCCTCCAAGAATAGCTATAAAAGGAGCAAGAAGGAAGAGGCGATAAGCAAGCCTTGTACGTGACCACTTGATGTCATTTTGTAGAGATTGAAGAGCTTACTCCATAGCTCTATCATTCTACTCCCATTGTGCAAAGATTCATTGCCAATGTGGTTGTAATCATATGTGAATCTATACATTTATTATCATCTACCTCTCTGTTTTGTTCTCTGCTATACTCACTCAGAGCAGTAACTTCAGAAGGTCATATCTCGCGTTTTACTGAACCTTTTTCAGTGTTTTAAAGTGCGTTGGATAGCTCGCACTGTCTAGTTTCTACTTATAAATTTTCAAGGTCATTGGATTTATACTTTTGGAGATATCTGCATTTTACTGCTTACTGGTCTATCTCTGCAGAGCCCCGAGAATTGTGGGAATGTTCCAGAACTTGATGAAACTTGTTCTCAGTGCTCAGTCCATCATTTGAAGTGTTTTAACTTGGAATAGGAAGCTTGCTAAGTCTATTTGCTATGCCCAAAAGGAATTTTTCTACTTCCTTCCAGGTTGAGAGCACTGTTCATTTTTTCCAGCAGGTGTATGTCCAAAAATAGCAAGTTTTGGGAGCTAGTCATTTCGCAACTTGTCGGTCTTGACTTAAACTTTTGGGATACATGTTCCAAAGTACTTGGCTGATATTTTGGTGGATTTAGGAAGCTCAAAGGGTCTACTAATCAACTCTGAAGTCTCAGTTGGCTGGTGTGAAGCTGGTTGTAGCGGCACCTACTCATCTTTGGATTGCATCCACCATCTCTCTTCACAGTGGTATCAGAGCATAGTCAAGCAACATGGGAGATGGATTTCCATCAACAATTGACAAATTGGATCGAAACAACTATCCGGCATGGTCTCTAAGGATGGAGGCTTACCTTCAAGGAAGGAATCTATATGGATTCATATCCGGAGATGAAGCAATGCCAACCATGAGGAACAAAGGGCAACCATCACATGAAGAAGTGGAAGGACTTTCGAATTGGTGTTCGAAGGATGCACTTGCAAGGTCCTATATTCTAAACTCAATCTCTGATTTTCTTTTACCTCATGTCAAGGGATGCAAGACATCAAGAGAAACCTGGAATGCACTTGCTTCTTTCTTCTCTTCCAACACTCGAGCAAGGAAGAACCAATTGTGGATGGAGTTCACAACAATGAAGAAAAGCCCGAAGCAAAATGTGACTGATTATGACACAAAGATGAAGGAGATTTCCGACCAACTTGGAAGCATTGGAGAGGTAATTGAAGAGGAGCAAATCATAAGACAAATCATGAATGGAATCAAAGCAGACGACAAGTGGGAGTCATTCACAACAGCCATGGATTTATACATGGATATGCATGTACCCGACCTCAACACACTCATGGGCCAACTCTTCACTCATGAAGCAAAGATTAGCAAAGGTGGTGAGTCCTCAAGAGGTAATCAATCTTCTGCCTTATATTCTGATAAAGCTAAGGTCAAGGACAAGTCAAAGAATAGAAAGAATGAAGATGAAGGAAGCTCTTTCCAAGCAAACTTTGCAGGTAGAGGAAGAGCTAGAGGAAGAGGCAGAGGTGGAAAGCAAGGCAGGGGGAGATTCCAATCATCTCAACCTTGCAACATATGTGGCTTATCTAACCATACTACTGAAGAATGTTTCAGGAATCCAAGGAACTCAAGAGGAAGAGGATTCAATAGAGGTGGCTATGGATCAAATAGAGGTAGGTACAATGGAGGCTACAACAACAACAACTACTACAACAACAATTACAACAACAACAACAACTATCAAAGTGGCCATAGAGGAAGAAGAGATTACAATAACTATGCAGAGGACCAAAGTCAAGAAGATTCATTATTGATTATGAATCTATCAACAAAGAAGGGTAAGGATGATGATCACATATTTTACATTGATTCGGGATGCTCGAACCATGTAGCAGGAAATGTGGCTTTACTTTCTGATTTGGAAGATCCTCATAACAAGCATGAAGTGCAGACAGGAGATGACACAAAGCACTCAGTGGAGAAGATAGGTAATGTGAAGACATCAGATGGGAATATGAACCTCTTAAGCAAAGTCTTGTATGTCCCTACAATTACCAAAAATTTAATAAGTGTTGGAAAGATTGTTGAAAAAGGATTGCAGGTTAGATTCAATCGATTTGGAGCATATGTTGAAGACCCAAGGCAAGGCTTTCGAAGGATTGCCAAAGGAGAAAAGACAGGAAGGCTTTTCACTTTTGAAGTGGAAGATACAAAGAACATAGCTTTGTTTAGCTATGGATCTCAAACTCTAACAGAGTTGGAGATATGGCACAAAAGGCTTGCTTACATTGGTGAGAGGACACTCAAACAGATTTGCAGGGACCAAAGTGTACTTGGTTTGCCTAATATCACAAGGCAACACATGATTTATAAGTGTGAAGCTTGTCAACTCGGCAAGGCTCATAGACAACCTTTCAATAAGAAAGGATATATGTATCAAAATCCTTTGGATCTAGTGCACACGGATGTGTGGGGTCCAAGTAAGGAGCCATCTATATCAGGCTCAAGATATTATGTGTCTTTCATAGATGATTGTAGCAGGTGGACCATTCTGTTTTTCATGAAGCACAAGGATGAAGTGTTTAATTGCTTTAAGAAGTATATTGCTCTTGTTGAAAATCAAACAGGTAGGACTTTGAAAAGACTCAGATTAGATGGTGGAGGAGAATACTTCTCTTCTGAATTTGATGCCTTCTTGCATGAAAGAGGCATTAAAAGGGAAGTCACTACAAGGTATACACCTGAACTCAATGGTGTAGCAGAGAGGAGGAATAGAGCTATCGTCGAAGCTGCAAGGTCCATGCTCAACGAAAAGGGATTGCCGAACTACCTATGGGCAGAGGCTGTGTCGACAGCCACATATCTCATAAATAGACTTCCATCTAAGTCACTAGATGGAACCACTCCATATGAAGTGTGGAATGGAAGAAGACCTAGTCTAGAGCATTGTAAAATCTTTGGATGCTTAGCCTATGCTCACATTCCTTCTCAAGTAAGAGGGAAATTGGATCCCAAGGCAGAGAAGTGTGTATTCATTGGTTATGATCAAAACCAAAAAGGATATAGATTGTACAATCCAACCAATAAAGGATTTTCTGTGAGTAGAGATGTAATTTTTGATGAAAACAAATCATGGTTTGATGATGACAGGAAAGTGAAGCTGCCATATGACTTGGATGAAGATTTTCCATCACTTCAACCAAAGGAGCCAAAGCAGATTGAAGAAAGTGATTCGGAGATTGACCTAGAAGACTTGGAAAGACTAAAGCTATGGAAGAACAAAGGTAAAGCAAAGATGCAGGATGCTACATATGGACCCGAGAGCTCACATCAACCACTTAGAAGGTCTTCGAGGGAGAAGAAGAAACCAGAGAGGTTTGGTTATGATACTTCTTTGGTCACCAAGCACTCAATCTACATTGCAAAGGATTCAACCAATGAAGAACCTACCACATTCGAAGAAGCACAAAGCAAGAAAGCTTGGAGAGATGCAATGGATGAAGAAATGGAAGCCTTGAAGGAGAATGACACTTGGGAGCTTGTACCTAACAAGCCATCTATGAAGATAATCGGATCTCGATGGATATACAAAATCAAGAGGAATCCAGATGGAAGTATAAATAGACACAAAGCAAGGTTAGTTGCTAAAGGGTTTGCTCAAACCCATGGTATTGATTATGAGGAGACTTTCTCTCCTGTTGCAAAAATGCCTACAATTAGGGTTCTCATTAGTCTTGCTGCATCTAGAAATTGGAATCTTTATCAACTTGATGTAAAGAATGCTTTCTTGAATGGATGGATTTCTGAGGAAGTGTATATGGCACAACCTCCTGGATATGAGGATGCACATCATCCTAACTATGTATGCAAACTAAAGAAAGCTTTGTATGGATTGAAGCAAGCTCCAAGAGCTTGGAATTTTAGATTGGTTACTTATTTGCAGGACCAAGGATTCAAAGCTAGCAAGGCGGATACCTCTTTGTTCATAAAGAGGAATGGATCTGAAGTGATCTATTTATGTGTGTATGTTGATGATATTATTATCACAGGCAATGATCTTGAAGGAATCAAACAGGTAAAGAGTCAAATGAAGGAGGAGTTCAAAATAAGTGACCTCGGACCACTCACTTATTTTCTTGGATTGGAGTTGATCTACACAGATTCAGGTATATACATCACACAAAGGAAGTATGTCCATGACATGCTCGTCAAGTTCAAGATGGAAAATACAAAGTGTGCAGGTACACCTATGGAGCAAAATCATAAGCTTAGTGCTTATGAAGGAGAGCCAATTGAAGACATCACAAGCTATCAAAGCTTGGTTGGAAGTTTGAACTATGCAACACTCACAAGGGTGGATATATGCTATAGTGTTAGCATATTGAGTCAGTTTATGCATAAGCCGAGAAGACCACATATGGAAGCGGCCAAGCGAGTCCTCAAGTACCTAAAGGGGACCATGAATGAAGGTTTGTTCTATTCATATACTTCAGATATTGAGCTAAAGGTCTACTCAGATGCAGATTGGGCCGGATCTAAAGATGATAGAAGAAGCACATCAGGGTATATATCATTTGCAGGTTCAAAAATCATTTCTTGGTCATCGAAGAAGCAACCAACCGTGGCATTATCTTCTACTGAAGCAGAATATAGAGGTTTGGCTAATGCAACTCAAGAAATCATGTGGTTAAAATCTTTGTACACAGATCTTGGACTTCATTCTTCAACACCTCACATTTTTGGTGACAACACAAGCTCACTACATCTAGCAGCTAATCCGGTAGGAAAAAGAAAAAAGGAAAAGGATGGCTTACCTCATCCATGATGTAAAAGCAAATTCGTGGCTCCAACTACCAAAATCACGAATTTTTGAGCTGAGGGAATCTCTCCTAACTTTGGGGATCACTTTTAGGTGGAGCCATTCGAATTCGAATTCAAAACTCCCTCCAAGAATAGCTATAAAAGGAGCAAGAAGGAAGAGGCGATAAGCAAGCCTTGTACGTGACCACTTGATGTCATTTTGTAGAGATTGAAGAGCTTACTCCATAGCTCTATCATTCTACTCCCATTGTGCAAAGATTCATTGCCAATGTGGTTGTAATCATATGTGAATCTATACATTTATTATCATCTACCTCTCTGTTTTGTTCTCTGCTATACTCACTCAGAGCAGTAACTTCAGAAGGTCATATCTCGCGTTTTACTGAACTTGTTTCAGTGTTTTAAAGTGCGTTGGATAGCTCTCACTGTTTAGTTTCTACCTATAAATTTTCAAGGTCATTGGAGTTATACTTTTGGAGATATCTGCATTTTACTGCTTACTGGTCTATCTCTGCAGAGCCCCGAGAACTGTGGGAATGTTCCAGAACTTGATGAAACTTGTTCTCAGTGCTCAGTCCATCATTTGAAGTGTTTTAACTTGGAATAGGAAGCTTGCTAAGTCTATTTGCTATGCCCAAAAGGAATTTTTCTACTTCCTTCCAGGTTGAGAGCACTGTTCATTTTTTCCAGCAGGTGTATGTCCAAAAATAGCAAGTTTTGGGAGCTAGTCATTTCGCAACTTGTCGGTCTTGACTTAAACTTTTGGGATACATGTTCCAAAGTACTTGGCTGATATTTTGGTGGATTTAGGAAGCTCAAAGGGTCTACTAATCAACTCTGAAGTCTCAGTTGGCTGGTGTGAAGCTGGTTGTAGCGGCACCTACTCATCTTTGGATTGCATCCACCATCTCTCTTCACATTACCTTCATGGATGAAGTCTTGGGCACCAAATCCCAAGTGTTGTTTTCCTCAAGTGCTTCAATCTCTTCCTTCATTGCATGCTTGCATTCTGTTTTTGCTTTGGCCTCTTCAAATGATGATGGCTCGTCTTGGTTTATGTCCTGTGCTATGTAGATAGAATGTTTAGTTACTAATGAGGTGTCGAACCCATAACTTTTTGGTTTTTTCTTTTCCCTCATAGATCTTCTTAGGCCATGATGTGATGATTCTGCCTCATGTCCAAGTTCCTACAATTTGGCTTTACCTTTAGACTTCCATGCTTTGATCTTTTCCATCTGAGATTCTTCATCATCCTCTGAGGTGTCTTGTTCTTCAATCTTTGGTTGTTCTCTACCAAGCTTTGGAAAATCTTCTTCAAGATTGTATGGTAAATTGACCTTCCTGCATGAATCTTCATACCATGAATTGTTCTCATCAAAAACTACATCTCTGCTTACCAAGAATCCTTTGTTGGTAGGGTTGTATAACCTGTAGCCCTTTTGATTGTTGTCATATCCAATAAATTCACACCTTTCTGCCTTTGGATCCATCTTGCCTCTAACCTGTGAAGGAACATGAGCAAAAGCAATACATCCAAAAATTTTACAATGATCTAAGCTTGGTCTTCTTCCATTCCAAGCCTCATATGGAGTCATCCCATCAAGGGATTTTGAAGGCAACCTGTTAATCAAGTAAGTGGCTGTAGATACAGCCTCAGCCCATAAGTAATTAGGTAAATGCTTTTCATTTAACATAGACCTTGCAGCTTCAACAATTGTCTTATTCCTCCTTTCTACCACTCCATTTTGCTTAGGAGTGTACCTTGTAGTTACCTCTCTTTTGATTCCTCTTTCTTGAAGAAAACAATCAAACTCATGGGAGAAGTATTCTCCCCCTCCATCTGACCTTAACCTTTTTAGTGATTTACCTGTTTGATTCTCCACAAGAGCCAAATATCTTTTGAAACATGAAAAAATTTCATCTTTGTGTTTCATAAAGAATAGGATAGTCCATCTGCTGCAATCATCAATAAAGGAGACATAATATCTTCATCGAGATATTGAAGCTTCCTTGCTAGGTCCCCATACATCTGTATGAACCAAATCCAAGAGATCTCCATGCATATAACCTTTCTTCATGAATGGTAACCTGTGAGACTTTCCAAATTGACATGCACTACACTTATAAATCATATGTTGTTTTCACAAATTAGGGAGTCCAAGTACACTTTGGTCCCTACAGATTTGCTTTAATGACCTTTCACCAATATGTGCTAACCTTTTGTGCCATACTTCCAATTCTGTGAGTGTCTGACTACCATAATTAAAGAGAGCAATGTTTCTAGTGTCCTGTAATTCAAATGTGAACAATCTACCTGTCTTTTCACCTTTTGCAAATTTTCTGAATCCTTGACTTGGATCTTCAACAAATGCTCGTGCTTTTGTGGACCTGACTTGCAACCCTTTCTCTACTATCTGCCCAACACTTATCAAATTCTTTGTAATGGTAGGGACATAGAGTACCTTACTGAGTAGGTTGATGTTTCCATCAGGTGCTTTGACATTGCCTATTTTCTCCATAGGATGTTTTGTATCATCTCCTATTTGTACCTCATGCTTAGTCCTAGGATCTTCTAAATCTGATAGGAGTGCCACATTTCCTGCCACATGATTTGAACAACTTGAATCTATGTAGAAAACATGCTCATCAGATTTACCTTGTGGCATAGCCATGTTCATGATCAATAATGAATCCTCTTTGTTTAAGTCTTCTGTGTAGTTATTGAAGTCTCTCCTTCCTTTGTAGCCTCCTTGATAGTTTGAATAATTGTAGTTGTTGTAATTGCCATGGTAATTGTTGAGCCTTCCTCTTGACTAGCCATAGCTTCCTCTATTGTATCCTCTGCCTCTTTGATTCCTGGAATTCCTAAAGCAATTTTCAGTTGTATGATTAGTTAATCCACAAATAGAACATGAGTTGGAGTCTTGGGATCTCCCCCTGCCTTGTCTAGCTCCTCTTCCTCTACCTCTGCCATGTCTTCCTCTACCTGCATAGTTAGCTTGATATGTACTTGCTTCATCATCCACTTTCTTTGCCTTTCCTTTGTTATCTTTGGACTTGCTTTTATCAGTGTATAAAGCTGAAGATTGATTACCTTTAGAGCTTTCTCCATTTTTGATAAGCTTTGCCTCTTGAGTAAGTAGTTGTCCAATGAGTGTATTGAAATCAGGTACATGCATGTCCATGTACAAATCCATAGCTATGGTGAATGCTTCCCACTTGTCATTTGCCTTCAAGCCATTGATGACCTGCCTTAGAATTTGCTCTTCATCTATTACCTCTCCAATGCTTCCCAACTGATCTGCTATGTCCTTGAGCTTTGTGACAAAATCAGTCAAATTTTGTTTGGGAGCCTTCTTGAAAGTTGTGAAATCCAGCCATAGTTGATGCTTCCTAGCTTTGGTACTTGAAGAAAAGAAAGCTTCAAGTGCATCCCACACTTCCTGAGATGTCTTACAACTTCTAATGTGAGGCAACAAAAAATCTGAGATAGAGTTGAGGAGATAAGACCTTGCAAGTGCATCCTTGGAGCACCATGTGCTCAATCTTTCTTGCTCTTCTTGTGTTGGTTGACTTTTGTTCCTGAAACTTGGCATAACTTCATCTCCAACCACATAAGCATATAAACTTCTACCTTGGAGATAAGCTTCCATCCTTAATGACCAAGCTGAGTAGTTACCTCTGTCCAATTTGTCAATTAATGAAGGAAATCCATCTGCCATGTTGTCCAACCTTGCTCTGATACCACTGTGAAGAGATGGATAGGTATGTGCTTGAAGATGAAGAGGTGTTGCAAAATCCTTGATCTACACCAGCCAAATGAACTCCAGGAGTATATGGTGGGCCCTTTTAACTTGCCAGTGGATGTATTAGACACCCTATGTACCTTGGAAGATCACTCGCAAAAAGATAGATCAAAATAGATAAGTTGGAGTTAGCTGAGAGGTGAAAACTTGCTATTCTTGGTTCATACACCTGTCCCGTGTTTCACAGAATTCTCTAAGCACAACACCAATAAGCTTTATTCCTCTTGGGAAGTCTAGGTAGCTTGAAAAGCTAACTTTCAAGAGTAATCTCATCATAAATAATAAACCACACACTGAGAATGAGTTTTAACAAGTGATGATATCATCCCGATTTTCACGGGCTTCTACAGTTTGAGACTAGTGAGCAGAAAAATGAACATAACTCAAAATGTAGGAATCCAATGATTATGAAACTTTGTATGGTTATACTAGACAGTAAGCTGACTCCAGCAAGCTTTACATAAATGAATTTGGATACATAACCACTGAGAAATGGCTCTGACAAGATGAGTAAAAAAGTCAGGTACCTGACAGAGAAGTGAAGATGAATAGACCCTGTTGACTTCAAATGAACATAACTGAAGATTGCAACATGCAAATGACATGAAAATTTGTGAGCATATAGTAGAACTATAGCGCTAACTTTACCAACTTAAATTACTGAAAATGATGCACCAAGCTCAGAGAAACCATCTCTGCAATCTGACTGAGAAAACTGAGAGTAATGGCAATGAGTAGTACACTTCACAAGAACATGGAAATATGAACCCAAATGATCATGAAAATGAAAGTATATTGCTTGTACAATACAATGGACTTACTGATACATATGTGTGCCTTGTAATCACACCTTGATATGGCATAAAGCTCAGCTCTTGGAGGTCTTCACATAGGTCTCTCTAACCATGACTAAAACTGCCATCTATTTATAGTTGAGTTTGGGAGGCTAACTTCCCTCAATCACTCTCCAATCAATCAATGATTGATTTGATTCTCTACCTACCACAAATCACGAATTCATGGCTCCTCTTTCCATTCTTGATCAAGTGGACTCAACCACTTAAGATTCTTTCATTTTTGCATTAAGTAAACTCTTCAAAAGTTACAAGAGGTAGTTCACAAGTGAACTTTACATTGTCTTCATTTTAAGGCTTCTTCTATGACTTTGTGGGACTCAAGCCAATACTTAGGCTTGTCATAGACTTGCTCCAACAATGGTGCCACCACGGTCTCTCAGGAGCTAGGGGCAGCATCTGCCTCACCAGAGAAAAGAGGATGTAAATTAGTGAGAACAAGGGAAGGGACCCCCACATCCATTCGAGCTTACAATGATTGATAGGGAAAGTGATGAAGGAACTTGTCTATGGACCATTCGATACTCATGAAAGCTAACAATGTGTCTTTGATTCGAGATAATCCAAAATGCCTCACTTCTAATTGGAGGATCTACCTTGAGCGTTCTTTGAACACTCATCCACACTTTGACACATCTAGGGAAAGGAGATAAAGAGATTCCCCCTATCTTCACGAAATTTGAAACCTCTTTGCACCATGGAGAGACACACATTGTAGCTTTTGTCGGACTCGACATTGATCCAAATTCCCTAATGAACTATTTGCCGAACGAAGATTGCTTTCTTGTTTTAAACAAGTGCCAAATTCCTTCAATTTGAGTTTGCACCTAGTCCAACACCATGAAGTGCGCAGTTTACGAGTAAATTTGTGATAAAGACATAAGTTTTAGTTTAGTCTCTAGATGTCTTCTAACCTGTTTTATGTTTTAATGAAGGTTCGACAAGGTCCTACTCCCTCGAGATTTAACTTTGAAAGAAGAATTGTATCGGTGAATGGGCCTACCCCTAGGACCCCCCATATCTCACAAAACAAGGGTTAGACAACATTACAACTGATTTCAACAGGCCAAAGCTATTACATGTACAACTTAGGGATTGAAGTCTAGACCTCCACTTCAAAAGACCAAAGTCCCAACCACTAGAACAATGAGACACGAACATCTTTTAACCTATTATCATCGTCCCACTTTAGTCCCTTTCAGTGGGTATGACTGCGGCCAATCATCAAGTGGGCATCCTTGATTTGACAAATCCTTCATTTGATGGATTGAACAGCCAATTTTGTAGTCCAAGATGAATGGTCTGTCGTTTATATTCTTCTTTTATGAGGAAGCATTAATGCCATCTCAGACTTTTACGTTGAATGGATATAGGAAATCACGAATTATAGTAAAGTGTGAGATTTTGGCTCACTCTGATACGCAAGTGAACGGTTTATCTTTTATTTTACGATGGCACAAAGATAAAGTTATGCCATCCTCGCAATGCAAACTCTGCGAAGTTCTAAGCAACGCGACTCGAGGGCGCCTATCCATTCAATGTGAAAAATTATTCACTCCTGTGAAATGCAGGAAATGTGCTGAATATTACTGTAGAACTGTGTGTTATTTGTCATCGGATCTTGTGATACTTGTGTGTGAGTACATAATGAAAACAACTCGCAATACTATGGATTCCATATATTTTATGAGAGTTTGCACTATTGTACGAAAGCATTTCGATTCGTTCGTTAGGCTCTTTTTTGAGAGTTTGCACTATTGTACGAAAGCATTTCGATTCGTTCGTTAGGCTCTTTTTTGAGACAACAGGAAAAGAGAGTAAATTAATGAATAAAAATACAATGTGCACAGGGAAGCAGAGATCCCATCAGACACAGGAGTAACAAATTGGAGACCATGATAAATCTATCACTGGAGTAACATTCCAAGAGGGATTCCCTCCATTTACGAGGAGGAAGGGACCTAAAAGTATCAGTGTGATCCTGGGGGGCATGTTTGATTGACTGCAGACTCTGCATACCAGAAAGATACAAGGATTTTCTAAGGGAAAACAGAAAATTCTTTTTGCCATTGTTAAAAAGGGATTGGTTTCTGCTAATCCATATATGCCAAAGGATGTGTCCCCTCCACAAATTCCACAGAACCAGATCGAGCTTATTGCAGCATCCAAGGACAATCTCTCTGAGGCCCAATTGAGGGAGCTTTTTGACAACAAGAATAGGGTTCAACACCTTCCAAAACTGTCTAGCATGCCAACAGTTAATAAAGAGATGGGTTAAATCCTCTTCCCTGCTACACAGAGCACATTTACCATTATTGGGATTTACTCTCTTGGCCCTATTGCCAGCCCATTATGTAGAATCAACCATTCCAAGTAGGAATGCTTGATGTTGTAGGGGAAAGCCCAAATGGCTTTGAACCTAACTCTCCATTGATTGGCGGACCAATTACATCCCCATCTGATGTTAAGCTTGCTAGTAACACAGAGGACAGAGCCCCTGTTGTATTTGAACCTTTGCCACATATCTTTAGCAACATCCGTGATATGGATGTTGACGAGTCTGCATTCCTCAAGCTTCGACTTCAGGAGGGACTTCATTTCCAAAAGAATCTGTAAACAGCCAGAGGAAAATTGAGTCAATCCAAGGATATAATCATCAGATATCAATTCACCTGAGTTGAAAAACCAGGCCCAATTTTTAACACCAAGTTTGAAGCATTTATGCTCTCTAATCTCTAAACTTTTATTATTCCACAGGGCAATCCATCCCAGCCAAGGAGATTCCTGGAGAAAAAAGTTGAAGTTAGGATGTTTACAAGCATTCGCGTGTCCATGAGGCTACCTCGGAAATGTTCTACTCTATGTGAGTGTAATTGTTCAAGGCTCAAAATCGTTGGAACTAGCTCAAATACAGTGTATATAATTGTTATTGTTATACCGGAAACTTTTGGACTTCTATATTATATAATAATATATCACTCGCTTTGTAAATATTTTTCCTCATATTGTCGCCTTTATTTCGGTAGCTCAAATGTCACTTCTACTTAGTTAAGCCTCATTATCTTTTTTTTTAAATAAAAGGAAGTTCCGCCTTAGCCTAATCTCTCGGACTTTAATTAAAATAAGGAAAAAAAAAGTAACAAGTGGATGGGACTAGTGCCATGGGACCCCCGAAATCCCACAATGCAGGGGAGGAGTATGGCAATCTAGAGGGCATTACAAATGAGGCGGATAAATTTATCATCACCCTCATGTGCGACCCATTTGGGTTTCAACTTGTTGTTTTCGAGGAGATAAATATAGTGATGTCTAAATGGTGGAGATCTCTTATCTCGGGATATTCTTTTACCTAGGAAAACAAGGATTTCTCGATTGACCATTCCTTAGGAGTTTGGCCAAAATTGACAGCACATCGCTCCCTCCAAATCTTCGAGAGAGAATCACCTCTGATGGCATTCCACAGCCTTGATGAGCAACCGACCGCCTCACCCAACATCACCTGTTGCGAGTTGATTTGGTTCGTGAGTCTCAATACTCGGGTCACGTGACACCAAATAACACGGGACTTGGGGCAGTCAAAGAACAAGTGAGCTTGCTTTGATTAGGACACAGTCGAAGAACAAGTGAGCCAGTCGAAGACTACTCGGGCCGTGATTTGGGATGAAAAGAAGATGTGTCCTAAGATTTTATTGCCCTGAAGGCATCATTAACACCATAGTGGGGGGAGGAGTGATGGCTCCACAAAATGTCATTAGCTTTTACATTGGCTCAAATTTCATAGTGGAGGATTTTCCACATAAGAATTCATTTTCTTACTTAATGAGGGAACGTGAAAAGGATTGCAACTTAGAATCCCACATAGAATGTGACCAATCCTTACATCATCCGCTATTAAGCATCACATCAAAGTCCACATTTTTATTGAACCTCAAAATTTCATCAACATTCTTGTCGTTGTGCCATCTACAACCTTCAAGGTAAGGGAAGTCATGCCCAATAAGGAGGGGAATCCTTGAGCACTCCCAAGCATTGAATCTACTCCACAATGTGCACCATTCTTCATAGTCCACTCTCCTAGATGAGTCAATCTCCTCAAATCTAATCCATTTATATGTTTCTTGATTCTTGAATTGTTTCCACAAATGAAAACATTTATTTTTCTAAGATTCCTTGCTTTTTTATAGGTTCCAAGTATCAACACCTTTGACGCCCTTTATAGGGACCATATCGAATAATTTTGTCTAATATAGTGGGAGGTAGTTTGATTAGCAATAACGTTAGCAAGGATGTTGTAACCTATTTGTAACATCATAATTGCATGGAAATTTTTAATCGTATTTTTTCTACCTTTTCTGTGAATAAGATTGATAACCTTCATTGAGACATTTGGGTAGCTCACCAAAAGAAATGGCCTCTTGCCACAACAAATGTAATGGAGTAGTCACCACGTGTTTGAAGGTCTTGGAAACGCATTGGTGAGGCCATCTAACCTTGGAATTTTGCCCTTGGGAAGTTAATCAATAACTTCAAGAATCATCATTCGAATTGGGAGCTTCAAGAAGAGGCTTCATTGTTTGTGAAATTCGTTTGCTTTTGATCCTAGAGATGGTTGCCATGCAATCATGCTTATGAGGAGAAAAAAGCTTCAAAACCCCAAAAAGTTGGATAAAGTGATTGACAATCATCATACTATTTTCTGCATCTGACTTTCACTCAACGCCATCCATGTCCATCATGAAATGGATGCTTCCTTGATTGCTTCTACTTAAGGAGTCCACACACCTATTTATTAGGTTTGCTACCCACCAATCTTTAAATTATACCTATAGATTCTTTCTTTGAATTTATTCTTTGTATCTTAGCATATCTCAGATTTTCTAGAGCCATGAATGGTATTGAGAATGGCCCACATCAGCTTCTTCCCCAATACACCTAGGCCTTCAATATAGCTTTTTACTCCTAGATCCATGAATGTTTTGAAGATTCTTTTGATTCCTAAACAAGATGTGTTGTGTCCTCATAACCACCATCCTCCAACACCTGGAAAGCGAGGAGCGGGTGACAAAGGCCTAGTTTTAGGCTTTAGTAATCTTGTGTTGGTTTGAGGCGACTGAGAATGTTGTTAGATGGCATGAAACTAAGGGACTTCCTTGAGATCGATGACCATCTTCAAGCTAATCATCATTTGGAGTGATCAAAGAAAACAAGATCCACACATTGGGAGAGGGAAGAGGACTCCCACTTATTGATGATATTTCATGCAATATAGCTACTATCAAGTGTAGCTTTTGTCAAGTCAAGGTTCTACCAAGAGAAACTAGCCATGTCTTTAATCTCCATCATATCAAGCTGGAGGTTTAGTTAGTCCCCGACATCCTTCTCATGAACATCAATCACAAAGCCCTCTATTCCACTATCTGACAAAAAGTGCCTCCACCATATTTAAGTCACCACAAAGAAAGATGTTGATGGGTAGTGAGTCAAAGGATGGCCAAGTTGCAATTCTTTTGGAATCAAGAATGGGAGCATACACAAAGACTTTAGTGAACTACAGAGAAGCCCCAAAGGAAGTATCAATCCATCAATGGTTCTGATGGACTTGTGTATCCACTAGTTTAGCATACCAATTGCTATCAATGCTGAGAGATGAGTCTCCATTATCGCTGGTGTGTTTAGTGGAGAGCTAAACATGGGACGATGAAATACATTTTATTCTCTTTTGAAGATCTTCCCCATTATTTTTTATTTTTTAAAGATAGATGAACTCAAGGTTTAGGATTCTATTTCAGAGCTACTGATGTGATGCTCACTCTTGAGGGGTCAGACAACCCTCCATTGAAAGAGATGATTATCATTATCATAGATTTAAGTTCTTTGTGGGGTGGGGTCTTGTCCCTCACTTTTTTGTTTTTCTCATCATCTATTTTCTTTGAGGTGCAAGGGTGTTCACATAGCAATTTACCCTTAAGGAGCTTTTGCCAATATATCTCCTCCGGTTTTTTTCCTTTGTCATAAGTTCTCTTTGGAGATGAGTCAAAGATCTTTTCAAGAATTGAGGATCCACTAAATCGAGCTTTCATTGTCCTAGTCATCATCATTGTTGGTAGTGAATCCTTCCTCTTTCCTAGTGTTGTATTCTTCTCATTTGTCTTTCTTACAAGTGAAATCCGCTAAATTTTTCCCATCATTGGGAGAGCCATAGTGATTTGTTCTCTGTGGATAATTCAAGTCATTGATCTCCTTCTCCATATTGCAAAAATATTTGTTTTCCAATCCGTTCTTGTTGATTTTTGGATGATCCACTCGTTCTCTTTTAATGATATTTCTAAGCAAGGTTCTGCGAAAGTGATCAAATGATATGGAACTATCAGATAGGAAAACTAAAATAGTAATACACAAGAAAAATATTCTTTGAATCTAGTTTACTTTATGTAGATATAATATTTCATGAAAACGTGTCTTCAATATCTTTAAATTATAGACAATATTTGTAGGAATTTAAAGAGAAGTACAAAGGAGCTTAAGCAGAATTTCGTCCCTTTATGAGTGATCAACATGCTTTTAAGCTTGCTGTCGTGAAACAAAAATCCCATGTTTTTTTCTACAATGAGGAATAATTTTTCCTGTAGTTTTTTATTCTTCCATCTAGCTAAACGTGGGACTTTGCTTCGAGATGTTCAAGACGGCGTCACCTCACATTACATCTCAAAGTGCAATCGCCTAGTCAATCACATGGGCAAGCACTGCCGAGTTCCACTTGATTGGATGAACTAGCTCGAGGGTTGTATGAACACTAACCCAGACTTTGGCACTCCTACGGAAGGAAAGAAAAAGATGCCCACGGGGTTCACAAGCTTTGAAGTATCTTTTAAACCATGGCTGGGCACTTTTGGTTTTACCGGATATGACGTTGGTCCGAATTCCCGGCTGAAATATTTTCCAAAGAAGGATTGCGTTTTGGTTTTGAAGGAGGAGATGCCAAATCTCTTTGAACTTGAATTTCTGTCTAATCCAATACCATGACATGCTTCATTCATAATTAAGATTATGACATAGATATGCTATTTGGTTTATTCTTGGATGTGCTCTTTTCTGTTTCCATTGCCTCAATTTACTCCCTTTGCGTGAGGATCATCACAGTATATTATCAAGCGAGCCTCCTTGAAGAGTACTTCCTTTACTGGATAGAATATCCAGCTTTCTAGTCCAAGATGAATGTGCCCATTTTTATACTCATCTTTTATGAGAGAAGATTGATTCCATCCCAGGCTTCATGTAAAATGGATATACAAGAACTAGGAACTACAATAAAGAGTGAAATTTTGGATCAATACAAAACGTGAGTAGATTGTTTGTGACTTTCATGGCAAGGTTTCCATTAACATATTAATCACAGAAATACTTCTGATGCATACTTTCGTACATATTATTCCGTTTCAAGTCAATGACAGTCTATCTAGTCTATCCTCTCTCTGGAGGTTTCTTTTTATGAGGAGTCCCATAGTGCTTTACTTATTTGAGCTTAAAAAATCAATTTATTCTCTGGAAATTCATGCATCGTTACGGAATCAATATAAAGAAGATGGCATGATGCTATATCTGATTTGGTAACGGAAAACCTGATTTCGATGATTGAATTGTACTCAAAAAAGTTTTAACTCCTCAAAGGATCACCTCAATCAAAGTGGTGCCTATCGTGGACATGGCTTCCGTGGTATATGAAGTTCATGGCTATCTAGCACCCCCTCATAGAAATCAAAAAGTCTATCCTCTTATGGCAAATTCTTCATCATCAAATCTAGACCAACCTTAAAGCTAGCAAAATTTGTGGGATACCTCCCTAGTGTAAACGCTGCTACCGGTCCATCAAAGATGCTTCTCACATCTTCTTTACTTGCCCCCAACTCTAACATGCATTGGTAGATTGTCAGAAAGAAAATTAGACTCGTGAAACATATCAGTTGGAAGCAAGCTCTACTGGGAGAAGCGAGCCGCTACTTCATGACTCTCTGGAACACCATTAGAGGGGAGTTCCTCTGGAAGATCTAGTGGGAAAGATTTGTTGTTAACTTTGGTGACTCCCCCAAAGTGTGGTCGATTGTGAAGTCATTGTTTCTCCTTGGCAAAGGAATCATTAACTGTAAGAAATCCCCCCCTTCAGGCATCACCAAGTCCTCCTTTTGATCATCAACAAGCTTAAACCCATGTGGGCCCCCGCAAGTGATCAACCTTGTTTGTAATGCCATCTAAACTCTGTTAAAGCAACCCTTGTTTTGTGAGATTCGGGGGATCCTGTGGGCTCTTGTCCCTTCTCTTCTACTTTTCTTATACTTAATTCAAGTCCGCGAGAGTAGGCTAAGGCCGAACTTCCTTTATTAAAAAAAAGTATTCAACAAAGACATGCGTTGTAATCTCTTATGCTGGCTCAAATCCTTTACATACGGCCTGCAAAGCATCATGTGCCCCCAACAACATGAAATAGAAAACGTTTGTTTTTCTACATCCTACAAGTTTTGAGAAAGATATCATCATTTCATGCATTAAACTGACTTTCCATAACTTTAGTATAGACGGTTTTCCCCACACTTTATTTCTGAAACATCCGTGTTCTCCTACTGCTAAACATTCCTATGCTATGGTCTGGCGTATCTCTTTGAGTAGTAAAATGTCATATTTGCTCTAACTCTTTTTCATTAGTAGTAAATTGTGAAAGGGATGTACATATGAATATTTATGTTTATTATGGCGTTCATGTCTGTCCTTAGAGGATATTTTCTGTTCCTCGTGTACACATGCATTACCGTTATGAGTTATTTAAGCGTCGAAATCACAATTTCGGCAAGAGAAAAAAAATTTGTACGTTTCCTATCCTCCATTTTCATCGTTTATATGGTCAATCGGAATTTAATCTCCAAAAACTAATATGAATAAAAATATGGAATAATTGTCTCGTTCTCCCATATAGCAACCATTGTCTTTGTCTCTTCAAACGGGCTTGCATGCTATTAATCTGGAATAGCGTACAAATCTCTTCTGATTGAACGAGACAATCTACTCTTCTGGATTTGAACTGGAGATTCAGTCCACTCGGAGAATGTACACCTTCCCTATGTAGCTTGAACGATAAATCGACTCACTGTTACGTTCACAAATACCTTTGTTCACGGAAAACAATTATAATTTAAGCTCATATATAATCAACCCAAGAGCTTCTACACACTCAAGCTATACTATGCGACCTTCGTAATGCAACTTATCACACTGAGAGTACTTTCCCCTACTATGAGAACCAATGCCCAGTTCTGGTTGATTCGATGATCTAGCTTGAGCGTTCTCTAAACATTCATCCACACTTTGGCACTTCTAGGGAAGGAGATGAAGAGATTCCCACTATCTTCACGAGATTTAAAACCTATCTTGCACCATGGGGCGAGACCCATTGTAGCTTTTGTCGGAATCAATGTTTATCCAAATTCCCTGATGAACTATTTGCGAAACTAAGATTGCCTTTTTGTCTTAAACAAGTGCCAAACTCCTTGAATTTGATCTTCCATCGAATACATCACCATGAAGAGCAACGTTTACTAGTAACTTTTTGATAAAGACATAAGTTTTAGTTTATTCCCGAGATGTCTTCTAACCTGTTTTTTATTTTTAAATGGAAGTTCCGCAAGCGCCTACTCCCCCGAGCTTTAGTTTTGAAAGAACAATTGTACACATGAACATGCATAGTACTCGTGGGACCCCCCATATCCCAAAAAGTAGGGGTTACACAACATTACAATTGGTTTCAATGGGCCAAAGTCCTTACATGTCCAACCCAAGGATTGAACTCTAGACCTCCACCTCAAAAGACGAGAGATTCAACCGCTAGAAAAATGAGACGTGAACCTCTTCTAACCTATTGTAATCATCACACTTTAGTCCCTTTCAGTGGGTGTGACTACGGCCAATCGTCAAGCAAGCCTCCTTGATTTGACAAATCCTTCATTGGATGAATAGAACAGCCCATTTTGTAGTCCAAGATGAATGATCTGTCGTTTATATCTTCTTTTATGAGGAAGTATTAATGCCATCCCAGAATTTTACGTTCAATGGATATAGAAGAATTACGAATTACAGTGAAGTGTGAGATTTTGCCTCACTGTGATACGTAAGTGAACTATTTATCTTTTTTCTAGATGGCACAAAGACAAAGATATGCAATCCCTCGCAATGCAAACTCTCCTAAATTGTAAGCAACGCGACTCGAAGTATCCGTTCAATGTATTAATTAAATAAAAACTTCTACACTCCTCAAAAGCACGAAATGTGCTGAATATTAGTGTATCCGTTCAATGTATTAATTAAATAAAAACTTCTACACTCCTCAAAAGCACGAAATGTGCTGAATATTAGTGTATATCTCTGTGCTTTTTATGATCGGATCATGTGATACTTATGTATGACTACATATGAAAAACCGAGGGTCATGAGAAGGTTGTTGGATTGGCATGAAGCTAAGCGATTGTCTTGTGATTGATGATCGACTTGGAGGTAAGCAACATTGGGTAGTGATCGAAGAAAACAAGGTCCACACATTGGGAGATGGAATAAGAGCCTGACTTACTAATGATGTCCTGTGCAATATAGCTCCTGTAAAGTCTAGCTTTCCTCAAGTAGACTCGGGACTCGAAGTTCAACCAAGAGAAACTAGCCACATCTTTGATCTCCACCAAATCAAGGTGGAGCTTCATTTGGTCCCAAATGTCCGCATGATGACCATGAATCACCCACACTATATTACCCCATCCATGAGAAAGCACATCCGCCATATTAAAGTCCCCACAAAGAAGGACGGTTAGGGTTAGTGAGTTTAAGGATGCCAAAGTGTGAGTTCTTTGAATCGATATTAGGTGTCAGAAATTGGTCTACAAAGACCACTCCATGTGTTTGTGGGACAAGGGCCAGCCATAGCCAAGTTCCAAACTAGGGGGATATCCTAAGTTATTCAATTCTAATGAGGATGAGTGTTGCATGATGGCCACATGGTGGCACTAGATAATTCGAGATCATTGCTATTTTGAATACAAGGGGATATAATGGATGGGAGGAGAGTGGCACACACATCATTCACTAAACTTGCTTAAATTTGGTATCAAAGCATGAATAGAGAGATATTCTAGGAGAAATGTTTTCACAAAGAGTATTTTTTAGTAGTTTTTGTCCACCTTCAGATTAGTGCTCGAGTCATCATCATCTTTCTGTTCATCTTCACATAGGGCTTCCGTTGTTGAGTGAATCTATGGAGAAGGGATCTAAAGAGGAGCAGAGAGGAGTCCACAACAACCCCCTCCCCCCAAGGTTCTTGTCTAAGCACAACACCCAAGGAGGTGTTCAGCTAGCTACTAGAGCACACATACAGATCATCGCGAGCGTTAGCGCATGAGAAGAAGAGAGGAGAGCTCAAATACACATAATATCACAATGACTTGTGTAGTTATTCTCTGCGCTATCGGGATGAAATGCCTCAGGGAAGTGTACATCATGATTTTTTCTCAAGTTCATTTCATTGATTTTCTAGGAGTGATATGGTATTTTGGCTATAGAAATTTATACATTGTGCTTGTTTTGGTTGGTTTGATTGATTATGAGGTTCAAAACCATGTCTTTTATGTAGATTAGACCTGTATAGTTGTAGATAGGTCATTAACATTTCTCTAAACCCCTAAAACCTAGGGTTTGACCATTACAAAACCTAATTCTAACCCTTGAAACCCTAGGTTTGACCCTTAGGAACCCTAGGAATTTAGGTCATAAGTATGAATAAACGCTTAAATTGATTGCTTGACGTTAATCATAGGCAAACCCTAACATATCCCTGATTGAAACCCTAGTTTAGAACCTTATATTTTCCATTTACCCTAAGTCTGTTGGAAGTGAGGTAGGCCCTTAGGCTCATGTCACAGGTCCATGGTTCCATAGTTCCAGTCATGTACAACATTAATTCCAGCAATCTTCCATATTGACAAAACATGAACATACCACAACTTAATCATACAAATGATGAGATAAAGATAGAGAAAGAATAGACGTCATGTGTAAGGTGTTACGTAAGCCAGCGCTTACTCATAGTATCATATATACCAATGTTCAATGTACAATGTGGGAGCAAAATTCTCAACCACTCTATGTGATGAGAAATAGATGAATGAATGAATGTACAATGTAACAAACATATTCAGATGTATGGGCAGTAATCTGAATATACATGAGATGTGTGACCTGATAGGTTATAGAAGAGTAAATATGAGTGACTGAAAGAGGAAGGATCAGTGTGAACGGAAATCTTCAAACTCATGTGAACACACCTTCTCAAACACCTCATAAAATATGCACAAAGCATATACGTACTGTTTCTCTTGTACCTATGCCGAATAGGACTCCTCCTGATATGAACGCCACAGCCTCCATAAACTTCAAGTAGTACCTGTGTGCATAAAGAGAATATGTACCTGAATACTTTAACATAAGATGTGAATCTTATGTTAAACTCCATCTAATGTCTTTGAAGTAGCCAGATATCTTCTTGTAGAAGACAATCTTCAACCTAACATCTTCTTGTAGAAGATGATCTTCAAATACGCCATGTAGATGGTCCCATCCAATGTCTTTGAAGTAGCCAGACATCTTCTTGTAGAAGATAATCTTCAACCTAACATCTTCTTGTAGAAGATGATCTTCAAATACATCATGTAGATGGGCGATCCTCACCATCAAGCTCGTAATAATCAAGTCTTCTTGCCATGAACAAGAGATGACCTCCTCTCCATGAGCTAGAGTGTGAGCACACCCTTCATCTTCTCCAAGAAGAATCATTAAGAAGAACTCCATAGCTGCTCCTCAACATGCTTCAAGTTAGCACCATGGCTGCCCCATGTGCTAGAAGAAACACCACCTCTACTGAGGTCCAAGCTCTAGAAAGCTTGTGTTGATCCTAGGTGAAGGATGCATACAAGTATATAGGATTAGTTTAAGCTCCAAAAGCACTTGTTCCAATAAAGCATAAATCAACGATCTACGATGGCTACAATCTAGATAAAAAACTCCGTCGGAAAAAACTCATCCGCCAAACGCGTCGCGTGCTGTCCATCCTTGCTATCCACTAATTAATAAAGCAAAAGCACAAAACTGCTGCGCTGCGCCATATGGGATTCAAACTCGGGTCCCTACCTTGGAGGTCTTATGTGATAACCACAGCGCCCACGTTAATTAGTTATACAAGGGAGTTAGTTTGAAACGTTTACATTCTGAATCTTTGACTTACTTCTTCCAATGCTAAGAACCTTACCAAACAAAGGATAGACAACTGACTCATAAATGTTCAAGATCATACAAGATCAATGATCTCTCCTGTGTAGAATCTGCTCTTATCAAACCTTCATGACTGAATGTTTGATTTACTTTCTGAATGTCTCCAAGTGTCCATGCTTCTCAAAAAGTTGTAAAACTTTTCTTCAAACAAATCCTTCAAGGAATCTGCAATTCCTACTTGAAACATAAGTGGACAAACTTTTCACCTTGAGAACTCCAAAAGCTGTTGATACTTCATAACTTTCATATTTTACCCGGGTGAAATGTGATAGTACCTGCTTGATTTTCTTTTGGCTAACTCCACTTCTCAATCAAGTGATAGGATCTAATGGAACACCTTTTTGAATACAAGCATGTATCCAAAAAACTCGACAATCATAAAAAGTAGATTCTGCAAATGACCTGTACATCAGCAAATCTGAATTTTCTGAAGTTTCTGAAAATACTGAGTATGAGGTAACCTTTTCCAAACATAAAACCTCAACCCAAGTCTTCAACATCTGCTACAAAAAACTCTTTTACCTTAAGAGTTAGATAAAGAAGAAATATACTTCTCTGCAACTTGTCATATATCAAGTAGCTCTGTATTGACATTCCAAGAATTCTTTGAGGGAACATATAAGTTGCCTGCTTAAAAGCTTCAACTAAAACATAACTCATACATATATGAGTTTAAAACATATATCTGCTGCTTTTCTTTCTCTCAATGCAATTCTTTGTCAAATCTACTAAATCATGACCAAGTGTAATGCAAAACAAGAAACTGCTTCTTCTTTAAACAAGATGTTCTCGTAGACTTGTCTTTGGATGTAGAGGATAAAATAGGAAAAGTATATGGAAAATATGAGAGAAAAGGAAGTCTTACTTTTCTTTTGGAAATGATGGACTTTCTTCTTCTGCATCTTTCTTCCACCTGATGATGTCAACATCTTCAAACTTCTCTTCCATACCTTTTGTTCTCTTCATCTTGAAGTAGCAAACACTCTTGACTTCTTCAAACAAACTTTTCTCTTCCTCTAGTGTAAGAGTAAGAGATAAAACAAACATGGTATATAAATGGAAGTGAATATAGAAACATGTTTTACCATCTCCTCATATCTCTGAATCAAAATTCTGCTTCAAATGTCTGAAACGACTATATTCACCAATCGTTGTCTGAATGATGAATTGCCCTTCTAGAGTTACCTTCTCTAGATACATTTGTACCTTGATATCCAACCAACTTACAACAGAAAATTGGCTGAAAAAACTCATCTCATCTCTGCGCTTGTCTTCTTAGATGAACTTTCTTGCCATGAAAGAGATCTTCTCAAAACTCTCTAGAAAAACCTCTAGATACCTGTTTTGATGTAGCTAATGCTTTAACTTTCAAATGATGAAAGCGTATAAAAGCAATCCTTGAATTTCTTCAAATCTCTTCATAACTGCTCTTCTAAGATATGACCTGCAAATGATAATCTGATAGTACAAACTGATACCTGTGATTTGATGTTGATCTGATTCCTTCATCTTCTCTAAACCATTGTTCTTCCTTGAATTTGAAGTAGTCTTCTCTTCATCAAGTCTGGGTCTTCAAATAATACTTTTGTAAAGTATTTGCATACTCTTCAAAAATATTCGGCTGCTAACAGATCATCAACTTCATACTCCACATTGATGAATGTAAGTGAAGTGTCTAATTCTCAAATCTCTACTCTTCTAGATTAAGTGTGTATGTCAAATGTCAAATGTTAGAAGATGCCTTTAAATTATATGTTGTAAATCTAGAATTCTAGGAACCTGGGATATGAATGAGCCTTAATGCATTGATGCCAAAGATCTAAAGTTCTGTAACCAAAACCTTAGTGCTCTGATACCAAATGTTGGAAGTGAGGTAGGCCCTTAGGCTCATGTCACAGGTCCATGGTTCCATAGTTCCAGTCATGTACAACATTAATTCCAGCAATCTTCCATATTGACAAAACATGAACATACCACAACTTAATCATACAAATGATGAGATAAAGATAGAGAAAGAATAGACGTCATGTGTAAGGTGTTACGTAAGCCAGCGCTTACTCATAGTATCATATATACCAATGTTCAATGTACAATGTGGGAGCAAAATTCTCAACCACTCTATGTGATGAGAAATAGATGAATGAATGAATGTACAATGTAACAAACATATTCAGATGTATGGGCAGTAATCTGAATATACATGAGATGTGTGACCTGATAGCTTATAGAAGAGTGAATATGAGTGATTGAAAGAGGAAGGATCAGTGTGAACGGAAATCTTCAAACTCATGTGAACACACCTTCTCAAACACCTCATAAAATATGCACAAAGCATATACGTACTGTTTCTCTTGTACCTATGCCGAATAGGACTCCTCCTGATATGAACGCCACAGCCTCCATAAACTTCAAGTAGTACCTGTGTGCATAAAGAGAATATGTACCTGAATACTTTAACATAAGATGTGAATCTTATCTTAAACTCCATCTAATGTCTTTGAAGTAGCCAGATATCTTCTTGTAGAAGACAATCTTCAACCTAACATCTTCTTGTAGAAGATGATCTTCAAATACGCCATGTAGATGGTCCCATCCAATGTCTTTGAAGTAGCCAGACATCTTCTTGTAGAAGATAATCTTCAACCTAACATCTTCTTGTAGAAGATGATCTTCAAATACATCATGTAGATGGGCGATCCTCACCATCAAGCTGCTAATAATCAAGTCTTCTTGCCATGAACAAGAGATGACCTCCTCTCCATGAGCTAGAGTGTGAGCACACCCTTCATCTTCTCCAAGAAGAATCATTAAGAAGAACTCCATAGCTGCTCCTCAACATGCTTCAAGTTAGCACCATGGCTGCCCCATGTGCTAGAAGAAACACCACCTCTACTGAGGTCCAAGCTCTAGAAAGCTTGTGTTGATCCTAGGTGAAGGATGCATACAAGTGAGCCAAGCACTTGTTTATATAGGATTAGTTTAAGCTCCAAAAGCACTTGTTCCAATAAAGCATAAATCAACGATCTATGATGGCTACGATCTAGATAAAAAAACTCCGTCGAAAAAAACTCATCCGCCAAACGCGTCGCGTGCTGTCCATCCTTGCTATCCACTAATTAATAAAGCAAAAGCACAAAACTGCCGCGCTGCGCCGTATGGGATTCGAACTCGGATCCCTACCTTGGAGGTCTTATGTGATACCACAGCGCCCACGTTAATTAGTTATACAAGGGAGTTAGTTTGAGACGTTTACATTCTGTTACACTGCTCGCTGTCAGGTTTCAATAGGAGTGGAGAGTACTATAGATACTCATGATGTAGTCTTTGGACAAAATGGACCAATAGGAACATTGTTTTCCAACAAAGTCTAACCCTTTAATTTACTTAAGTTTGTGTATAGGTGTGAAACCAAACTTTAGTTCAAAAAGAAAAAGGAAAAAACAAAAAGAAAAAAAGGAAAAGGAAAATTTAGAAAAACAAAAAGAGGAAAAAAAATAGAAACAAAACATGGGATTTTGCAAAAATAGAAAAAGAACATGGGAGAAGATTCTGAAAATAAAAATGGGTCACTAAGGAGGTTATAAGATTGCCCTAGGGGAAACCTACAAATGGAGGTCCCATGCTCATTTGGTTTTCCCACGTGAATTTTCTCCAGGTACGCTAGTTTGTGTATTCTTGTTCATTCATGCTCCACTTTTCTTGTTCATTCATGCTCCACTTTCTTGTTCATGCTTTCCAGTTCCTTGTCCATGATTTACAATTTCATTGTTGATTCTCTCCATTACCATGCTAAGAGAGAGAGAGAGAGGAAGAAGAGAGAGGGAGATTTCTATCTCACTTCCCTCACCCCTCTTCTTCCTTCCACCGCAAGAAGATGAGTTTGTCGCTGTTTATCTAATGTGGAAGAGGAATTCGATTAATTATATATGAGAGGATTGTTGCACACATAGAAAAAGAGAGCTTTCCATGTTTTCTTCCATTCAAAAATTTCATGAGTTTTTCCTTTTGACCATAGTGATTAGAAAGATGTTAGAGGCTCAGAGAGAGAGATACAACTCCCATGCAACATGAAGAATAGCACTAGCATTTTCTCTATTCAACAACAGGTGGCACTTGTATCTCCAAGGGTTATAGCTCTATTCTAATATGTCAGGTGTACCCGATTAAGCATTGTATAATATTACAAAATCAAAGCTACACTCGATTATTAGAAAGAAATAGAGAGAGAGAAAATAGACAGCCACAGCTGTTCTCAGACACGCATAGATGGAGGTGCTGGAACCTGCGCGAAAGAAAGAAAGAGAGAGAAAGAGCACTGAGGCCCTTTGAAGCATATTGCAGAGAGCTCTTAGCCAAATTTCTACAGCATTTGACTTCCAATACATTCTTGCTTTCTTCTCAGGCTTTCGTTGGAACTACATTCAGCATTGAGGATAGGAAACGATGAAAGACCTATGGCGATGGAAGACAATAGACATGTAGAGAAAAGTCTGAGAGAGAGAATGTTTTTTTCATTTTTTAGTTTCATATATCCTCGGGTGAGATGGTAGAACTTGGGATGGATGATGACTTTTCTTTCACAGCTTCCATCTATGCGGGCCTCACGATCGCCTTCGTAATCTTTTGGTAGCTTTCCGACAAAAAAGCAGAGAGTGAACTGAAGCATGCTGAAAGCTCCATCGAGATTTTTGCTTAAATTCTTTAGAACCCAGGTCGTTAATAGATGTCTCCATGTGGAACACTTATGTCACTGTCGTCTCTACAGGCACATAGGAAGAGGGACTCCGGAGGACGGGATTCAGCTTTTGTGTCTATCTTCACCTGTATCATTTTGCGATACAGAGAGTGGTGATGGAAAAATGATAGTGTAGAGAACCTGATCGGAGGAATATCCACAGCAGAGGTAATTGGAGGCTACGAGAGAAAGAGCAGATGAGAATGAGAGAGAGAGAGAGAGAGAGAGAGAGAGAGAGAGAGAGCCATAAATCAATGCTTCTGAATCATCCTTCTCTCATGTTCAAGTTGCATGACTTCTTTTCTCAAGCAAGTCTGTTGACGACAGTGGTAGGTATGAGCAGGAGTACTGTTGAAGAAGTTGATCGTGGTTGTGAATGTGCTGCACTGGGAGAGAAGTCTCACAGATTCAACTGCATAAAAGAAAAGCGCAACGCGATTGGCACTGCTCAAGATTGGAGAGACATGGGGAGATTATTCGGGACGAAGCTAGATGCATAGATCCATTTGCGCAAAACTGGACGACTATATGAATGAGAGAGAGAGACTATATGAATGAGAGAGAGAGACTCTATCCAGTCTGAAGTGAGGAGACTATCTCGTTTCAGTGCCAGATGCATCCCATCGTCGTTCTTGATGGCACTATAGCTGGACAGCAAGTCTAGTGGATCTACAATTGACAAGGCCATGGATTCTACTCAACGGTAAGGCGCCTCAGGCAGGTGCGATGGTGGCGAAAGAATGGGCAGTTAGGAAGAGAGAGAGAGAGAGAGGAGAGAGAGGCAGTTGGGAGAATTCGAGAGAGAGAGAGAGAGAGAGAGAGAGAGAGAGAGAGAGAGAGAGAGAGAGAGAGAGAGACTAGAAAGGAAGCTATGGCACACGGTTTGCAAAGGAAGGGCGGTTAGAGAGAGAGAGAGAGAGAGTACATATAGTATCCATACATATTATGCGGGGACTTGAGGAATACTAGTTGAATTGTGTACAAGCTAGAACGCCAAACAAGAAGTACAAATCAAAGAATCTACTTTGATATTGAAATCTACGGGAGGCATCTTGCATCTGGTCACTACTAGAAATAGGGGGTGTAGAAATGCCCCCCATTAAAAAAGTGGGTCTTCTCTCTTATGCGATGAAAGCATCGCATAAGCAACGAAACTCTTTTTTTATTAAAAAAAAGATGACCCGTTGCATAAGCACTGCACAACGTCACTTATGCGATGCTCAATTTGATCATCGCAAATAGCCTTGCTATCTAGGGGCGCTCCTACCGATGTTAGCAAACTACCTGTGATGCTAGGGTGTCACACAACGACCTCTTGAGATTTCAGAGCGTCCCATAAGCGACGCTCTGGAATGTTAAAAGAAAATTTGATTTCTCTCGGCACATTTGTGCTGGGATTGAGAGAGAGAGAGAGAGAGAGAGAGCATGTGCACACAAACCCCTAGCTAGCGATGATCAAGGAAGCACAAAGATATGCTCACACACACATACACACACAAGTTTACAGACACATGTGCACATGCATACACACACACATATAAATACATAGACACACACATACACACACACATAGACACATAGAAACACACACATACACACATAGAAACACACACACAAATGCACATACAAATACACACACATTCACACATAGACACATACACACACATACACACGTACATAGATTTACACACACATACACATTGTGGAGGAGGTACTAGGGTATCTACTTTTAGTAAGATAATGCAATATTTACTTCTACTACTTCGCCTACTCAAGGGAGGTTCTCCTTAGGGAAGTACAGACTTTAACATTTCTCTGAGCAGGCACATTGTTATAATTGCACAAAATTGTAAACACTTAGGGAGAAGATTAATGACAAATGACAATAGTGGAAGATTAAACCACTCCTTAGTTCGAATAGATGATTACAACGTAGGCAAAGGAAATGCTCCAAAACATGTCAACCCAAAACAAAACAGAATCAATACAAGAGATTCATCCAATAAAATGAACACAACTAGATGAAGACTTGCACTGCTCATTACAAAGGTATGAAGACTTGCTCAAATGGAAGAGCATGGAAATACCAGTCACTCAAACTAAATGACAAAACCAAGCTACTTCTCTACACTACAATGCTATTAGCCCTCTACTGGGAAGCCCACGCTCTGTATCCTAACCACAAAGTTGTGAAGAGATGGATAGGTATGTGCTTGAAGATCAAGAGGTGTAGCAAAATCCTTGATCTACACCAACCAAATGAACTCCAGGAGTATGTGGTGGGACCTTTTAGATTTCCAATGGATGTATTAGACACCCTATGTACCTTGGAAGATCACTCTCAAAAAGATAGATCAAAACAGATAAGTTGGAGTTAGCTCAGAGGTGAAGAACTTGCTATTTTGGTTCATACACATGTCCAGTGTTTTGCATAATTCTCTCAGCACAGCAGCAATTAGCTTAATTCCTCTTGGGGAAGTCTAGTTACTTTAAAGAGCTAACTTTCAAGAGTAATCTCATAAAAAAAATGAACCACACACCGAGAATCATGTTTAACAAGTGATGACATCATCTCGATTTTCACGGGTTGCTACAGTAATGAGACCAGTGAGCAACAAAATGAACATAACTCCCGATTTAAGAATTCAATGATTATGACAATTTGTATGCTTCTACTAGAGATTAAGTTAAATAAAAAAAGCTTTAAGTCATTGAATTTGGGTAAGTACACACGGCGCAACAGCTCTGACAAGATGAGTAAAAAAGTTGGGTACCTGACAGAGAAGTGAAAATGAACAGAGAGGGTTAACTTCAACTAAACATAGCTGAAGATTGCAATAACCAAATCAAATGAAACTTGATGCACATATAGTAGACTGATAGATCTAACTTTAACAAGTTAAATCACTGAAAATGATGCACCAAGCTCAGAGAAACCATCTTTGCAATCTGACTGAGAAAACTGAGAGATATGGCAATGAGTAGTACACTTCACAAGAACATGGAAATATGAAATCAAATGATCATGAAAATGAAAGTATATTGACTGTACAACACAATGGACTTAATGATACATATGTGTGCCTTGTAATCACACCTTGATATGACATAAAGCTCAGCTCTTGGAGGTCTTCACATAACCACGACTAAGACTACCATGTATTTATAGTTGATCTTGGGAGGCTAACTTCCCTCAATCACTCTCCAATAAATTAGTGATTGATTTGATTCTCTATCTACCACAAATCACAAATTCCTGGCTCCTCTTTCCCTTTTTTGATCAAGTGGACTCAACCACTTAAGATTCTTTCACTTTTACATTAAGTAAAGTTTTCAAAACTTACAAGAGGTAGTTCACAAGTGAACTTTACATTGTCTTCATTTTAAGGCGTCTTCTATGACTTTTATGGGACTCAAGCCAATACGTAGGCTTCTCATAGAATTGCTCCAACAACTCCCCCTCAAGAAAAGTATGCTTGAGGTCTTCAATCTTCCAAGATTACTTGCAAACCAATCATGGCTTTGAACTTGCATAGCTTTGTACCATCCAATGCTTTGGTTAGAATATCTGCACATTGTTGATGAGTGGACACATATGATATTTGAATCTCTGTGCTTAGAACCTTCTCTCTTACATAGTGATAATGAACTTCCATATGTTTTATCCTTGCATGAAAAATAGGATTAGCAACCAAATGAATAGAACTCATATTGTCACCGAAAATAGTTGGAGTTCCAAACTCCAATCCAAGATCTTTTAATAATGTCTTCATCTACATACATTCTTGTGTAGCTATGGAAAGGCCTCTATATTCAGCTTCATTAGAAGGGAGAGCAATTGTGGGTTGCTTCTTGGATAACAACGAAATAAGCTTTCAACCTGCAAAGGTAAGATAACCTGAAGTGCTCCTTCTATCTTCCTTGGATCCAGCCCAATCTGCATCAAAAAATAGCTTCAAATCTAAATCAGATACATAAGGATAATAAAGTCCTTCATTTATGGTTCCTTTGAGATACTTGAGAATCCTTTTGGCAGCATCCATGTGTGGTTTCCTTGGGGTGTGCATAAATTGACTTAGCACACTCACACTACTTTGATATGATGTGATGTCCTCTATGAGTTCACCTTCATGTGAGCTGAAATTGTGATTGACCTCCATTGGAGTACCTGCAATCTTATAATCTTGCATCTTGAATTTTGCCAACATGTCCTTAATGTACTTTCTTTGAGTGAGAAACAAACCATGATCTTTGTAGACAACTTCCAAGCCTAGGAAGTAGGTAAGTGAACCCAAATCACTTATCTTGAACTCTTCTCTCATTTTATCTTTGATCTTCTTCATACCATCTGCATCATTCCTTGTCAATATAATATCATCTACATATACACATAGGTAGATGATATCAGAATTACTCTTTTTGATAAAGAGTGAAGGATCTGCCTTGCTTGGTTGAAAGCCTTTTTCCTGCAAGAATGAAACAAGCCTGAAATTCCAAGCTCTTGGAGCTTGCTTGAGACCATACAATGCTTTGCTAAGTTTACACACATAATCATGATAAATTGGACTCTCAAAACCAGGTGGTTGTGCCATATATACCTCTTCTGTTATTCAACCATTCAAAAATGCATTCTTTACATCTAGATGAAGTATCTTCAAATTCTTGGAAGAGGCAATACTAAGAAAAACCCTAATAGTAGGCATCTTTGCCACAGGAGAGAAGGTCTCCTCATAATCAATTCCCTGAGTTTGTGCAAGGCCTTTTGCTACAAGCCTTGCCTTATACTTGTTAATGGAACCATCAGAATTCTTCTTGAGTTTATAGACCCATCTTGAGCCTATTACATTCATGGATGAACTCTTGGGCACCAAATCCCAAGTGTTGTTTTCCTCAAGTGCTTCAATCTCTTCCTTCATTGCATGCTTCCATTCTATTTTTGCTTTGGCCTCTTCAAATGATGATGGCTCCTCTTGGTTTATATCATGTGCTATGTAGATAGAATGTTTAGTTACTAATGAGGTGTCAAACCCATACGTTTCTAGTTTTTTCTTTTCCCTCATAGATCTTCTTAAGCCATGCTGTGATGATTGTGCCTCATGTCCAACTTCCTCTAATTTTGCGTTACCTTTAGACTTCCATGCTTTGATCTTTTCCATCTGAGATTCTTCATCATCCTCTGAGGTGTCTTGTTCTTCAATCTTTAATTGTTCTCTCCCAAGATTTGGAAAATCTTCTTCAAGATCATATGATAAATTGACCTTCCTGCATGAATCTTCATACCATGAATTGTTTTCATAAAAAACTACATCTTTGCTTACGAAGAATCCTTTGTTGGTAGGGTTGTATAACCTGTAACCCTTTTGATTTTTGTCATATCCAATAAATACACACCTTTGAGCCTATGGATCCATCTTGCCTCTAACCCGTGAAGGAACATGAGCAAAAGCAATACATCCAAAACTTTTTCAATGATCTAAGCTTGGTCTTCTTCCATTCCAAGCCTCATATGGAGTCATCCCATCAAGGGATTTTGAAGGCAACCTGTTAATCAAGTAAGTGGCTGTAGATACAGCCTCAGCCCATAGATAATTAGGCAAATGCTTTTCATTTAGCATGGACCTTGCAGCTTCAACAATTGTCCTATTCCTCCTTTCCGCCACTCCATTTTGCTCAGAAGTGTACCTTGTAGTTACCTCTCTTTTGATTCCTCTTTCTTGAAGGAAAGAATCAAACTCATGGCAGAAGTATTCTCCCCCTCCATCTGACCTTAGCCTTTTTAGTGATTTACCTGTTTGATTCTCCACAAGAGCCAAAGATCTTTTGAAACATGAAAAAACTTCATCTTTGTGTTTCATAAAGAATAGGATAGTCCATCTGCTGCAATCATCGATAAAGGAGAGATAATACCTTGATCCAGATATTGAAGCTCCCTTGCTAGGTCCCCATACATCTGTATGAACCAACTCCAAGAGATCTCCATGCATATAACCTTTCTTCATGAATGGTAACCTGTGAGACGTGTTTCATGTGGCAAGTTCTCCCTTTTGTGCAAAGAATCGACCATGCAAAAAAAGGAATATGATGTAGAAACATAAAGATACAATTCTTTAACTCTGCATGCAATGTAGACATGTGTTCATAAGTCAAATCTATTGGAAGTATGGGATTCCAAATCATGGTAGAAGATGAGTAATCATGTAGATTAACATTTTGTATAGAAAGAGTGTTTCGAGTCTCAGTTCTACTCCCTCTTGCACCTAGACTTTTCATGTAGTATGGAGAAGGGTACTTACAATTTGCATCCTCATTTATAGCAAACATGCATTTTAGAGTCTTTAAGTCTCCACTCAATTTTAGACTTTCTAATGGCTTAAAAGTCAGCAATTCTTTAGAATGTTGCCTTTGGATAACATTTGGAATGTCTATATGTAAGAACAACCACTTAAGTATTTTATGATTAGGAAATGAAAGTTGAGCACACCCAAGCTATCATAACTCCCTTTCCCATTGTAATTTTTGAGATGGATTATCCAATTTCCCAAGGCTATAGTCCAAAGCTTTGTTCATTAGTATAAGACTTACTCTCTCCATCTTTTAATGTCTATTAACTTCAGCTTTATCTAGTTTTATAAGAAATTTCAAAAGGCAAGAACATTCATGTTCTTTTATATCATAGAACTTCAAATCTGCTACCTACCTAAACCCCAAGGGGGTCTGGGTATCTGTTGCCCTACTAAAATGGCAGATAATCTTGCTGCAAAGTGGGTTTTAAGAAGCACTACTTCTACTGACATTGGGGTTGTTCTGTTGCAGAGAAATCTATCCAAATTCTACATTTTTAACTATAAGGCTTGGAGTAGAATAAATATGTGGGATATCATTGCTTCCCCCCTTACCATCACTCTTGTTGGTAGCCAACTTGTTTGCAGATTCCGGAATGCGTGGTTCAAGGCTAAAAATTGTTATTTCAGTAAATTGAGGATTTTGTTTTCATGTGACTTATTTTTGGAGAAATCCATCTGGTTTGGTATGGCTGCTCAATGCAAGAATGATGAACTGTCTATCAAAGAGCACAAATGCTATAAAGCTGGTCTCACTGCTTGGAGTGACCTCATGAGTAATGGGGAAGGTATCTATTATCAAGAACTTCATAATAGGACTGACTTATCTGTTGCTTGTGTGCAGGTACTGAAAGCCCGTAAAATGCTGCCGGAAGGAAAGTTGGCCAGTTGTCTCATCTCTAAAGCGAGTCTTGCTGAGGTGGCTAGCCTCATCTTCAAAGAATTCAAGAAGACAAAAGGGAATATATATCATCTTGTTACTAAACTCAACAAAAGGTGGTCTTGCAACTGGTCTTCCCACCAATGGTCCTACAGGTTTAAAGCTCTGTGGGCCTTCCCAGATCAGAGTAAACACTCCTACCTACATTGCCTTATGATATAGAATGGTCTGTGGATTGGCCCCAGAGTCAGGAAAGTTCAAACTAATGGAGGGTTGTGTACCTTCTGTGGCAAGGTGGAAGATGTTACCAACTTATTTTATGAATGCTCCCATGCCAAACACGTGTGGGCCATTGTGGAGCTATATCTTCATACTAGAAACTACCCTAGTCTCAATCAGAACTCTGTCATCATTGGTTGCTACTTCAACATGGATATCCTATTATGGAACATTTGGAGAGGGTATATCTTGTGGCACATTTGGTGCAGTAGGAATAATGTGGTTCTTGGCAAAGGAAATAGAAATTTCCTCATTTCTCTTCCTAGAACTTTGAAAAAAGCCTTTAAAAAATGTATACAATGTATTAAGTCTGTTCCTGAGTACCAGGAAAGTTTTTGTAAAGTGATAAAGGACTGTAAACCCTGTAAATGGAGAAGTACCCTATCCTCTTTATACTCTGCCCAGAGGCTTGATATGGCTTCCTTCTTGTAACTCAGCTGCTTGTGGCTCTTGCCCCTTGCACAGTTTGTATTGCCCTTTATTAATCTAATTTTCCTGCTTTCTTCAAAAAAAAAAGTCTCTGATCATCGGATGTGTTGGGTGGTGGGCCGTAGAACTTGGCACCGGGTTTAGGAGGTGAAACCTATAGTGGATTTTTCTTGTGCTCTACCCGTAGAAGAGCATGATACCAATTTGTTCACTGATTGATGTTGCAGAAGTGCGCGGAGTCAATCTAAATCGCCCAATATAATCTTCATATGATCCTTAGCGTGTCGTTATGCAAGGTCGTAGTTCCCAGCACAATATATGTTACATATCCATAAGTACTTGTTTTATCTTTATTTCTCATGTAAATCAGCTAACATGAGTTTGTTTTCTGTGTTCCATATATGCTGTTTAATATAACTGATCTAGAAGAAAAGAAAACTAGAGACTCGTGGACATATGTAGTCACTAAAAAGAATTCTGGCTTTGAAAGAGAACCAAAGATGACTAGGTTTCGTAAAACAACAACCAAGATGAGGTTCTTGTAACTTCTTCTTGTGAGTTGAGCGTGTGGCTTTTATCATATTAAATTTATTTGGACAATTATAAGCCATTGTGTGTAATCTTGTGTGATGATGGGTGGCAGCGTGGTGAGATCAATATTAAATATTTACCTGTCCTTGGCCGATTTGAAGCTTCTAGTTTCATACAACGTTTTCTTATTTCAAGTCTCAACAAAGGCTTTTTAGTGGACTAATAGTAGATGTTATTGTAGGAGCTAGGATTTTTGGGTATCGAAAACTTCTAGGAACGAGAAAGCATTTACAAGAGAAGGCAATAGAAATCCCATAACATCACTATGCTAAGAGAGAGATGCTGCAAATGTTATTGTACTCTTCGAGTAGGGTCGGGATACCTCTTACATCTTGAATATATTGAAGTAAAAAATAAAATTAAAAGGAAAAAGAAAAAAAATGAGATTCATGTAGATTGGGAATGTTAGGGCCATTGTTGATGTAAATTAATATTTTGTATAGTTGGTTCGAATCAATGCAAAAAGGGATGGGATATCTTCAAAGCCTTATGTTCAATATAACATTGGCATGTTGTCGAAACAACATAGTAGAAAGTTGCCACTAATGATGCATCGGGCACAATTGCTGAAAATTCTAAAATTTACTTTATGGTTGACTTTTGTTCGGTTCTCTATGGTGTGAAGTGATGAATTATCATTGACTCTATTCTAAGTGATTAATGGTGTTACTCATTATCTCTATATTTGAAGTCTAATTGTATGAATTCTGGTAGTGAACAATGTTTTGCTAAGAATAGGACTACGGTTATAAAGTGATGAGGAAAACTTAAGAGCTCTTTTATAGGAAGCCCTCCAATCAAGAAGCCTGATGACCTATCTAGTCTGCAGATGAAGAGACTGTGTACTTCTTAACATTGTTTGAGTATTGGATTTACTTACTCGCAAGGTATTAGTGTGGTGGATATGGGACCAGAGATTAACGCTCGTGATCCTTCTAGAGATTCTTGTATATTAAGAAGTGAAGATGAACACATGCTTGTATTTCAATCATGCAAAAGTTACTCAAAGTACAAGAAAGAGAACAAATCATAAATGGTGAAATGTTGTTTTGCTGCTCCAAAATCAGTAAAATTCATTAGAGATATAGACAATTTAGTTAAGGATAGAGTCTATACCAAAGATTGTAGTCGAGCTAGAAGAAATTATAGTGCCTCCCAAAACTATTATGGCTTAGGAAACATCAATAGATGTTGAGCTAGAATCCGTTTTTGAAGTGTCTTGTCTGTTGGAGAAGATGGTGGATAGTCTTTAGAGATGAAGTGGTGTTGCTTGAACCTACTTCAACCAGCCAAGAAGAATTGCTAGAGAGTGTAGTGGGCCTCTTTAGATTGCTAATGATCATAAATAATCACCAATATTGTTTGAAACATGATACACTTATCAATGGATCAAAAAAGATACGTATAAAATTGATCCAAGGTCATAGACTTGCTATTTTAGTCTCTACACCTGTTTAGTATAATGAACAATGCTCTGAGCATGATAACAATTAGCCTAGTTCCTTTTGGTGGTGTCTATTTAACTTAGACAACTACCAAATCATGAGTGATTTCAATAAAAATGAGGAGATACACAACGGGTATGATGTTTAGCAAATCATAGGACTTTCTTGACATTTTTTAGGATGCATGATAGTATAATACAGAGAGTAAAGATATGTTAATATCTCAGGATTAAGAGAAGGAATGATAATGAGATTTTGTAGCTATAGTGTAGATAGTAAAATAAACCCATGATGCTTTAAATCATGAAAAATGATCAATGATAAACTAAGAACAAGCTCTGAGAAGATCACTGAACGGATGTAGTCATGGTAGACAAGTGAAGTAGAGATATACCAAAATGTATGTACTAGATCACATATAATTACAATGTCATTGGCAATAATCTATTGCACAATGTGAGGGTAGTGATTGAGCTATCAAGTGAGCTCTTAAATCACATAAATCCATCTCTCGTGCTCTCCAAAAATTGGGATATCATACAAGTCATTTGATTCGCTTTCATAGTTTAATTTGGAGCCAATCTTTTGAATTCAAATTCAAAAGTCCGCACGAAAGTAAATCCTCAACTAGAGTGTATATTTTCTCATCAATCATCTACCAAATGAATTGAGATTTTATGCTACCTAACTCCAGGTGGAAGTAAGGCTCTTTTACAAAGGTAAATTTATTTGATTTTAGACGGGATTGATCATATGAGGCTCCATGGGAAATATGCTAATCATGCAAGTATGTGCGCTTGGATTCTCTTGCACCAATAGCTGCCCCTCAAGCCTAACATGATTGGTCTTCATTTCTCCTTTATTTCCTATAAACCAATCATCAATTTGAACTTTTTTATCTTGCTTTCATCTAAAGACTATGTGAGTATATCTACATATTGTAAATGAGTTGATACATAGGACAATTGATTGTCCTTGCTGAGCAATTTCTCCCTTACATAATGATAATGCGCTTAAATGTGCTTATTCCTTGCATGATATACAAGATTAGCAGCCAAATGAAGTCCAAAATTTATTGGAGTATAAGAGTGCAACCCCAAATCTGTGTAGAGTTGCTTGAGCCACATAGCATCTTGAGTTGGATTTTCTAGGCCTCTATATTCTACCTCTGTAGATGATGATTCCATAGTGGGTTGCTTCTTGGATAACCATGATATAAGCTTTGAATCTACAAAAGACAAGTATCCTGAGGTTCTCCTCTTACCGTCCTTGGAGCCAGCCCAATTCACATTAGAATACATCTTTATGTCCAAGTCAGAAGTGAAAGGGTAAAACAACCCTTCGTTTATGGTACACTTTAGATACTCGAGCACCCTCTTGGTAGCTTCCATGTGAGGTTTACTTGGTGCATGGATAAATTGAATTAATGAACTTACTCCATAACCAATGCCGAATCTTGTTAGGGTTGCATAGTTGAGACTTCCTACAAGTTCTTGGTAACCTGTAGCATCCTCGAGAAATTCTCCTTCATGCGAACTAAGTTTTTTATTGCATTCCACGGAGGTACTTGCAATTTTGGTGTTCTCCATCTTGAAGTTTACTAACATTTCATGGATATACTTTCTCTGAGTAATAAACACACCAAAATCTCTATACACAAGTTCTAGACCAAGAAAGTATGTTAGCAAAACAAGATCACTGATTTTAATTCCTTCCATTAGTTGAGATTCAACCTGCTTGATGCTATTAGCATCATTCCCTATACTGATAATGTCATCCACATAGAAACATAAGTAGATAACTTATGAGTTGGTCTTTTTTATAAATAAAGAATAATATACTTTGTTAGCCACAAAATTTCAATCCTACAAATAAGTAACAAGCCTATAGTTTGAAGCTCTAGGAGCTTGCTTTAGGCCATAGAGAGCCTTCCTTAGCTTGCATGCATAACCTAGTTTGTTTTTACCTTCATACCATGGTGGTTGTGCCATGTACACTTCTTGTGAGATCCATCCATTTAGGAAAGCATTCTTAAAATCTAACAAATATAGGTTCCAATTCTTGGAAGTAGCAACACTTACCAAAACCATAATTGTTGCCATCTTAGTCACAGGTGAAAAGTTTTCTTCATAGTCCACTCCATGGTTTTGAGCAAACCCCTTTGCCACTAACCTTGCCTTGTACTTGTTTATATAACCATTTGAATTTTTCTTGATTTTATACATCCATCTTGATTCTATTACCTTCAAGGGAACAAATCCCAAGTGTTGTTTTCCTGAAGTGCTTCAACTTCTTCCAGCATGGATTTTCTCCATTCTTTCTTCTTATTGGCCTCTTCAAATGAAGAAGGTTCTTCTATCATAGATTCTTTAGTGATATACATAGAATGCTTTGTGATTAATGATGTGTCATAGGCATACCTTATGGGCTTTTTACTCTCCCTTTGAGATCTCCTAAGTGTTTAATGGGAGGGCTCTGGCATGTCTTCCAATTGCTTGAAGTTGATCTTGCCTCTTGAATTCCAAGCCTTGAAGTCATTTTTTGCTCTTCATCCTCTAAATTGATATCTTCTTGTAATTATTGATCTTCTTGAGTGAGAGTTGGAAAGTCATTCTCTAACTTATAAGGTAACTTAACCTTCCTACAATCATCTTCAAGCCATGAATTATTTTCATAAAACACTACATCCTTACTAAGTAAAAATCCTTTGTTAGTGGGTTTATATAGCCGATAACCCTTCTAATTTTGGTGATAGCCAATAGATATACACTATTCAACGTTAGGATCAAGCTTCCATCTAATCTATGAGGGTATATGTGCATAAACAATGCACCCAAAGATTTTATAATGGTCCGATGAGGGTCTCGTCCCATTCCAAGCTTTATAGGGTGTCATTCCATCCAAGGATTTGGATGGGAGCCTCTTAATCAAGTATGTGGCTATGAAAACAGCCTCTGCCCATAGGGAGTTGGGTATTTTCTTCTCATTCAACATTGATCTTGCATCCTCTACTATCAACCTTTTCATTCTCTTAACCACTCCATCATTAGTTCATGAGTATATCTAGTTTTGAACTCTCTCTTTATACCTCTGTCGTGTAAGAATGCATCAAATTCATGTGAAAATACTCACCACCTCCATCATATCTAATCCTCTTCAAGCTTCTACCTATTTGGTTCTCAACCAATGCCAAATATAAAGAATTGTCCATCTATTGGAATCATCTATAAATGAAACATAGTACCTTGAACCTGAGATTGATAGATCTTTGCTAGGACCCCACACATCAGTGTCTACAAGCTCCAACTAGACTTCATACATGTACCCATTTGTATTGAATGGTTGCATGTGAGCTTTGCCAAATTGGCATGCTCCATACTTGTATATCATGTATTGCTTGGACACATTTGGAATGCCAAGCACACTCTGATCCCTTTATATTTTCTTTAGTGTTCTTTCTCCTATATGACCTAGCCTTTTGTGCCATATCTCTAGTTCAGATAGTGTTTGCCATTAGGGGAGAAAGTGATCCTTGCATGGGCCTTTTAGATTAAGGAGTGATTAGTAATGGACCAATCAGAAGAGGGTCGTGGCCACAGTCTATGCCCTATAAAATACTAGGCTAAAGGGGGCATAGGGGACATATTTCTCCCTTATTTAATGAGCTGCCACTAGAGAGAGAAGGAATCTGGTAACTTAGTTGGGCCCAAAAACTCAAAATTTCTAAAAAGTTAAAAAACTCATCATAACACCTAAGAATGGATGCCCCATTACTTTTTAGGGTCAAAAGTACTCTTTTTGACCACAAATTCAAAATCCATGCATGGTTTGAGCTAAAAAAAATATCTCTTTTCAAAAATACTCAGAAAAGAGTTTTTTTCCCCCTTAAACCTCACATTTTCATAGCTAGGTCCCAAAAAGTCATCTTTTCCCACTACTTTCATCTATATTTCAACCTACTTGCATATCCTTTCCTGAATAACTGTTGTAGCTTGAAGATCTTTAGATTCAATGGAAACATCTAAAGCTTCTAGGCGACCAAAAGGTGAAAGCCTCACATTAAGATTTCACAATATCAAAGCTACACATGGACAATAGTTGTCACATGAGCACTCCAAAGGTGCGTGGGTGTTCATGCAACCCTCTAGAGTTAGGCCTCATCGCGCTAGAGATCGTGGAAACTTGGATATTCATTGAAAGGTAAAGTTACTTGGCTTCAAGAAGTCTACTTTGGTGGAAGAGCAACCACTTCATAGTCTTAGAGGTACTTTCTAGGCATTGCATGTAGATGTTGGTGCACTAGTCTTTCCAGAAATATCTCCTGTTCAACTTTATCATGATAGAGTTTTCTTTTACACACATTGATATGTTGTACCCTCTACAATGAATGGTTTTGGAAGGTTAGAGATAATTGAAGTGGATTATCTTCTTATCTTGGAGTGACCAAAACCTAATATATGGTCCGTATCACATTTAAAGCATAAGATGGTAATGGATATACATAACTCTTTGAGATTGACAAAGGTCTCTAGATCTATAGGTTTGCATTGGTCTTTTCCCATCCATTGTTTTGTATATTTATTCGAAGGATTCTCATTCCAAGAGGCTTCCACCATGTTCATGTGTAAAGATATTACATATGAGCAACTCAAAAGTCCTCTTGGTGAAAATTGGGCTTTGATAGAAGGAATTGCAAAAGGTGATAAATATCTTTGTAAAATAGTTGGAATAGGTATAGGATTTTGATATTTGAAACAACGTACTTCATTATACATTAGATTCTACTACGATCTTTGGATGTGCAAAATTGGCAAATGGATACCATTTCAAAGTTGAGAGGGATCTTTACATTCACTTGAAATAAATCTTAGATTGCCCAACAATGAGACAAAAACTATTTTAGTGAATCATCATTGGACCTTGACTTATGTGAGAGAACACTTAGTGATTATGGAGTTTGAAGGAATAAGTCAATCCAAATTCAAAATACAAGGACATAAGGTGAGAAATGTTTTGTGCTTTTGTTAAAGTAATCTTTTCATTATTGCTTATTTTAGTTTTCTAACTTCAATTTCTTGCAAATTGATTAAGGTGGGAAGAAGATTGGAATAAAAAATGAAAGTCCCTATAGAGTGGAGCAAAGATGGAGCAGAACTCTCATTGTCATAGTTATTTCCCAACCTTATAATGTCACTTTTTGGGTCCTAGTCATTGTATCTCATGGTTTTTGCACTTTCAAGAAACTTGTAAAAAGTAGGACAAACAATTCATGTTAGATATTGTATATACCTTCTTATTTGCAATAGTAAATGTAAAACTGTTGGAACCTCAAAAGTCTATGAAATGTGGCTGGTCATGTTTTTTGTTGTGTTATGTTTAAACATTTTCTTTGATGCAAGAAATGTCATATCCTTTGGTGTTCTGTGCCTTATTTTTTCATGAGAAACACATTTTTGAACTTTCACTATTTTATTATGTACTTTTAAAAGTGGTCCCAATCACTTTAGAAACTTGAAACTGCTATAAAAATGGGTTCTATGTGCTCATTTCTCACATTTTTACTCACAAAGAGATAGAAAGCACATACCAACCAATAGAATTATCGTGCTCAAGCAATGGCTGCTAGAACTTCCATTCCCATCAAATCTCCTTGAGATCTATTCATGGAGTTTTTAGATACTACATACTACAACGGATGTATGGATTTATATGACCTCGTCTATGAAGGGACACTAGCCATGAACTTTGATGTGCTTGAGGAGATTACACATTTTCTAGAATTCTATATATTAAGATGCTCTATAGATATTCTAGCATATGAGTGTAAATGGGTGCCCTATGAGCTCCTTTGATACATTCATAAAGGAGATGAGGTCTTTGAAAACTACTTAAAGCATTTCATGGCTATTGGTGAGGATGCAAGGCACCTATTAGATGACAGAATGCCCTTAATTAAACAATTAAATAAGAAGAGGAATATGGGAGGAAAGTTTTCTCGTATGTTGCAACAACAATATTTTTTGTGAGTGAGGAGCTTGAAGCTACACCTATGGACCTACCCCATCTTCTGACTAGAGGTTTTGTAGATGAAAAAAAGGAACCCTAGATAGAAGCTCTCAACTTATTAGAAGCGAGTTGAAACATTTGTAGACAATTTCCACAAGGGGCAGTGGACAAATTCAAGGAAGCCACTAGTCCACATCATAGTCAACCCTCCAACTTAGAGCCCGTGGAACCCACTCTACTAGAGGTAGACATGGAAATGTCTTCAGTGGTACTTGTCGATGGAGAAGAATTTTTGTTCCCTCATGATATTGAGAAGGAATTCAATCTACTATTTGCAAAGAGGTGAGTGCCTCCATGCAAAGGTGAGAGAGAGAACTTCGACGCCATGGCTACGAAGGAATAGAAAATGTGAATCGCACAACTTCCAAGAGAACAAGAAGCATAACTAATCACTAACAGGCAAGAAACTACAAGTATAATGAAATACGTTGTTTCATTGCAAATGCATATTCATCATGGAGCTTCAAAAGCCTATCAAAGATCCTCATGAATGCATGCAAAGTACATAAGTGAACAATGAGTAATGGAAATGAAATAATTGGGCTCCAATCATTGCTTATTTTATCATGAGTCGGTTCTTGTAACATTGGACACCTCAAAAGTGGTACCTCCTATTCCCCACAATTCCATGAGTTTGTTTCATAAATTTCTTCACAGTCATCCACTCTCGTCAATGCCCTTGTAGGTTCACACTGTCTCTTAGATCCTTTGTAACCTTGTGTACAATATGGGCAAGGATGGAGAGAAGATGATTCTTGTTTACAACCTAACATGCATTTTATACGCTTAAAGTCTCCACCCAAATGCCATTCCACCTCAAAATCACCTATATCATCTTCAGAAAGCTTTTGCCCATGTATTTGAGAAGAGATTACTTTTGTAATCCATGGTGTCCTATTAAAAATCCACGAAATAACATTGTTTGTTTCTTTGGGGACTTTTATGGCACCTAACCACCAGATATCTCTCTCTAGTTGCACACTGTAAGTAAAATGGAAAGCAGATCCTAAAGTTTAATCACTCATAGCATGGTCCATAACTTCATTCATTAGCATCATACTCAACCTTTCTAGTCACTGAACCTTTGTGATTTGGCACTCATCAAGCTTTAGTATGAACTTTTACTTATCATTAGAGTCTACATAAAAGAGGAGACATTACCTTAATGAAAAGTTGAATGCAATAAAACTTAAGCACCAAATAAAATGTAGTAGGGGAACCTTTGATTGTTGAACTATAAAAGTGAACCATTGCTTGTTGAAGCTTCTGAAGATCCATAAATAATCCTTGAATTTAGTGTAAGTAAATCCTTGTGTAGATAGGATCTTTGATTGCTTTTTGGGAATATTTGGATGATAAACAGTGGTAGGCATAGTGTCTTATATGAATAAATATTCTCCAATAGTACATGTCACATCCTCATTAGAAGTTTTTCTTTTATAGACACTTTATATGGGCATGGAAATATACTTTGAGAAATGCCTTGTGCTTGTAAGGCTTGCCTCAGAAGGGTGTACATTGTAGTTTACCCATTTCTACTAATCCCCACTTCATCACATATTGCTTGCACATCTTACACTTTGATAAGGTTTTTTAACTTCTCTGAAAAGGCAACTTCAACAACAACTCTAATACACTTTCCTATGGGTGTGTCTATAGGAGAAGTGATTTCTGTTGGGTGTGTGTAGAAGTGCGAGAGACACACGAGAAGCACACACAAAGAGCACAAACGCAGCAAGACACACGAAGAAGACGATGGCTGGAATAGCTCTCTCTATTGATCGATGAACTGAACTAAAGTAAGAGCTGAATAATATCCCTAAGTACAGAGTACCACCACATATGAGAGTATCAAGTATGTGGTAACATGGGGAAAAAACCTCTAGCCAGCAGTAGAGTAAAAAGTGCCCATGTATAGGGAAAAGGTTCACATCAAAGCTACTCGAGGAACACATAAGTGTAACAAACCCCCCTGGAGCGAATGATGTGAACACATACAGAGAGTGATAGATCAGCCCCCACAAGGTAACAAGCCTAAAGCTTTGCGAAAAGCTTCAAACTTTTCCCGTGGAAGAGCTTTGGTGAATATGTCTGCCACATTATCTTGTGTAGGCACATATACCAAATCAATATCTCCTGCATGAAGGCGCTCTCTCACATAGTGATAATGCACCTCAATATGTTTGGTCTGTGCATGAAACACTGGGTTTCGTGCAACAGCCAAAGCACTCTGACTATCTGTGAGAATATGCGTAGCAGCATCAATCTCCATGCAAAGATCCATCAATAGGCCTCTCAGCCATATACACTCCACTATAGCTGTGAAAACTGCCCCGTACTCAGCTTCACAACTCGATGTCGCCACTGTAGGTTGCTTCTTACTCAACCAAGATATGCATGAGTCTCCAAGGAAAAAGCAATTACCACTAGTGGACACCCGAGTATCATAACAACCAGCCCAATCACTATCTGTAAAAGCATGCAAGCATGGTTGGACATCTCTACCATAAAAGAGACTTAAGCTCAAAGTGCCTCGAAGATATCTAAACACACGTTTCAGCGCTTGCCAATGCTTAGTGCCAGGGCTATGCATGAATCGACTCAACTGGGAAACTGCACACTGTATATCCGGCCTTGTGTTGCATGCATATATAAGACATCCCACAGCCTGCTGATAAAGAGAAGTGTCAAATGCATCACTGGAATCCTCAACTGAGAATATAAATCCTGTCTCAACTAGTGTGGAAACTGGCTTGCAAGCCTCAAAGTCAAAACGCTGAAGTACTTTTTCAACATACTTTGCTTGATGCATAACAATTCCCCACTCAACGGATACAAACTGGATGCCAAGATAGTAGCTCAAAGGACCAAGATAAGTGACATCAAAAGTTTGCTGCAAATCAGCCATAAGAATGTCAAGTTTTGCATCACATAACCCAGTCAAGAGTATGTCATCAACATAAAGAAAAAGCACTATAAGATCAGCCCCATTTTTGCGTACATAGAGTGTGCTTTCAATCGGACTACATGTGAAGCTAAGAGCAATCAAGTGCTTATGTATTTTGTCATACCATGCGCGTGGAGCTTGCTTGAGAACATACAAGGCTTTATGCAAGCGACAAACCATATGCTCTTTCCCTTTCATAGAAAATCCAGGAGGTTGCTTCACATAAACCTCTTCTTGCAAATCTCCATTCAAGAAGGCTGTTTTTATGTCCAACTGATGCATTTTCCAACCTCGATGGGCAGCCAATGCAACCACGGTACGAATGGTAGTCATGCGTGAAGTAGGTGCAAAAGTTTCCTCATAGTCAATGCCATATTGTTGCGCATATCCTTTGGCAACCAATCTACCTTTGTAGCGATCAATGCTACCATCAGATTTTCTCTTAATCTTATAAACCCACTTTGTACCAATGGCATTCTTTCCTTTTGGCAATTCACATAACTCCCAAGTACCAGTCCTATGTATGGAATCCATTTTTGATTGCACAGCACTCATCCATTGTGGATCTTCAAAAGAAAGTGGCTCTTCATTACATGTTGTAGCAATAAGAGAATAATCCACAAAATTACTTGATGCATGGTGAGAGCTTGATCTTGTTCTACCAAGTAAAGGTGCACTCAATTTGCTATCCTGCAAAGTTTGTTTCAGCCACTTTGGCATAGATTGTGCACTCTTGATAGACATGCGTTCATTATGTAAAACATATTCAATATGTACATCATGCGTGGGCTGAATTTCATGCTCAGTTTCAGCCATATTTTGTCGCATATGTTCAGCCATATGTGGCTGGAAATTTCCAACAGTTTTGACATTCTTTGGCTGAATGTTTTCAGCCATGTTTGGCTGAAAATTATCCACATTTTCAGCCCTATTTGGCTGGAATTTTTCAGCCTTTGTGGTGTGAAAATTTGGATCAGAGGACGTTTTGAATTCTGAATGCACTTTCACAGTGCCTATGTAGTCAATTTCATCCTTTTTTTCCAAACATGTTATTGGGTTTCGGTTCGCTAGTAGAAGCAGCTTGAAGTCAGCTATAGGTTAGATAGAGATCAATAGGATAGTTGTGTTCAATGTTTTGATAAATTATCATTTTTTTACATTAGGGTATTTTGGTCAACGGTCATGGATGAGAGCAATGATGTATTCCATATGTTGCTTTTCGAAGACCAATTGGATGGTACTAATTACCCATTGTGGGCATACATGTTGCATCATGTATTGGTTGCAAATGGAGAGTGAAATATTATGTACGGTATTTAAAAATGCCCAAATACACCTACAAATATTGAATGTGATGTAGATGGCATTGAAGATGATGATCTTTACATTCATGTTTGTGCTATGATTCTTATTGTGTCTATTCAAGAGAAAATTTATTGGGAGGTCAGAGATGCTCTGGCACATGCATTGATAGATTTTTCTATCAATCATGCCAAGTTTAGAGTGAGCGTATGAATGGAGGAGATTCCATGGATACTTTTTGACTAAGAGAAAACATTTGAAGGAGAAATTGATATATGCAATTGAAGTCTTGCCAGATAGTTCACTTGTGGAGAGTGTTCTTCATGGTCTTCCATACTCATATTAGAGTTTTGCTTCCACTCTTTAGTTAATGATAAAAGGAGATCCAAATACCTTATCATTTGAGAAGTTAGTCTCTTTTTTTATGCAAGAAGATTTGTCTAGGAAGAAGAGGTCCATTATGCATGTTGTAGATCAAGCCTTTTATCTAGTCAAAAGGGCAAAGGTAAATGGAGCTCATCTACTAGTAAGAAAAAATCTACTAATGCAACACACTCAAAGAAGGAAGAAAAAGATGAAAAGACAATAGAGAAGTAGAAACAATTTCTCAAATATTGTAAAAGCAATGATCATGTCATAAAGATTTGTCAAAAAATGGTTGTAGAAGAGGAAAAGAAAAAAAGAGGCTGGAATGGTTGTTGCAATAGTCTGTACACCTAAAAAAAAGTCTACAAATCTAGTTCTCAATGAAGAATGGGTATTTAGTAATGTTCGTAGTTATGACCGAACTTCTCATGAACATTGTATGTCTGTTAGTAGACTTAGATGTTTGGTACTTTGATAGTGATGCAACCAAACATAATAGCTTCAATTATAGTTTCTTTAGTTCACTTGAGCATTCCCATATAGGGAACATTGTTACACACACCAAGAAATCCTCTTATCTTGTCACTGGAGTTGTTAAGATCATTTGGACTACTGTTGATTGTAGTTCTTTCACATTGTTAGACGGTTTCTTTGTGGAGGGTCAAGAAAAATCTTATATCAATTTCAACATTAACCACGATTGGCTTGGTTGTCAAATTTGTTGATGGAAAATGTACAGTTCATGATCCGTCAAATGGTAATGTTATTATTGTTGTTGGAGCTTTATGTTGTCGTTGTATAAGCTCATAGACTATGCAAAATCTATGAATGATTCAAGATGTTCACTTCAAGATTCTCTGTCTATCTTAGATGCCAAGCTTTGGCATGCATGCTTTGGTCATCAAAATTTTGCTAGCTTGTTATGCCTATAGAAATATAGAATGGTGTGCTATCTACTCCACTTTTAGGCACCTAGTAAACATGCATGGGAAAGCTGTATTTGGGGCAAAATATAGCATTCCTCCTTCCAAAATGATGGTTCTATATGAGCTGCTCCAAATGTGCAACTTGTTTACATTGATGTTTGTGGTCCTATGTAGACACCTTCTTTTGGGATTTACTTTTACTTTGTGACTTTTATTGATGAATTTAACAAGCATGCATGGCTGTATCCATTGAAAGCAAAGTCTCAACTATATATGTGCTTCAAAACATTTTTGGTTTTCACTAAAAATCTATCAACATGTAAAATGGGCACCCTTTGTTTTGATTGAGGGGGTTTATACATGCCTTATGACTTTAATACATTTCTCGCTGAACATGGGATAAAACATGAGTGTGCATTACACCTCAATAGAATGGAGATGCTAAAGGAAAGAACACGTCTCTAGTGCAAATGGTCATGTGTATGGTCAATATTAGGATTTACCACATATCTTCTAGCTTAAGGCTATTATGTTTATAGCATATGTACTAAATATATATAGGTATCCCACCAAGTCTATCAATCCGTATGAGGCTCGCCATCGTTGCAGGCTGTCTTGCTCATGTGCGTATCTTTGGTTGTTAGGGATATGCATTAGTGCCAGAACAACAATGGAGGAAATTGGATGATAAAGAAATAGTAAATGCGTTTTGTTATCCTTGACTTAGATTTGTGTGGAAGATGCGATTCTCCCATTATTTGCATGTACTAAGGACACGCTCGTTAGCTCCAGAGATATGTACAACACTTTGATGCCTCCTTTCACAAGTGGACAATCAAGTGCTAGTCAAAATGGAGCAGTTTCTTAGCCTTCCAAAGTTCCACATGGTGATGTAGAGCATTCCATATCTGATGTAGATTTACATGATGCACTTGTTGATGAGAGAGCTAACAAAGAGGAGGCAAAAACTATGCTGAAATGGTTAGTGCAAAGTTTGTGAGATAGAAAATCAAATGCACCTCTAGCATATAATGGTTCTTACTCTCACAGTGCTTCATTTGCATAAGATTCCAAGGTGATGCTTTCCTCTAGTTTTTGTGATGCGAATGAGCCTGTTTCTTTTCATGAAGCACAAAATTAAAAAACAATGGATAGGTGCTATACAATCAGATAATAATGCTATTATGAAGAATAGTACTTGGTCTTTATGTGGTTTTCCTCTTGTCGAAAAGGCCATTGGTACTAAATTGTTACACAAGCTGAAACATAAGCATGATGGAATAATTGATAGGTATAAGGCTAGGCTTGTTGCAAAATGTTATGCTCAAGATAGAGGCATTGATTTTGATTCGAACTTGTCATCCACTTGTGGAGCAACGACTATTTGGAGCATGTTTTCACTTGTAGCTCATCATGGTTGGAAAGTACATTAGTTGGGCATTAAAAGTGCATTTCTAATTGGTGACTTACATGAAGAAGTGTATATATTTCAACCCTATGCATTTGTGTAGAAAGGGCATGTTAACAGAGTGTACATGTTGAAAAAGGAATTATATGGTTTCAAACAGGCACCCTATGCTTGGTATGAAAAGATACATGCCCTTGATTGTATATGGCTTTGAGAATAGTCCAACTAAGAGCACCTTATATGCTCAGCATTAAAGTGATATCCTTTTGATCATTGTTGTTTGTGATGATGACATACTGCGTACTGATCCTAATGAGAAGCATAGCTTTGAATTTAGGGTTGATTTTGATGCCTCTTTTGAGATGTTCAGTTTAGGGAATTTTTATATTTAGTTGGCCATTTAGCTTATGCAAGCTGATGGAAAATAGCTTTGTGTCAAACAAAATAAATTCACACATGATTGCAACATTTTTGGCATTGAAGATTGCAAACCTATTGCTGCTCCCATGGAAACAATTTAGGGTTTAGTCTTCATGATGCTGGAGATGCATTTGATGTTGTTCTCTATCAACATGACATTGGATGCTTAATTTAATTTTCTCTACAGTGTCCTCATATTTAGTTTTATATCTCTTAAATAAGCATGTTTATGCATTGCTCAAGTGTCAAGCATTGGCATGGAATTAAGCAGATATTTCACTACTTGAGTGGTACATGATTACTTGGATTGTTTTTTTCCCAAGGGGGGATCACTACCACCACATTTACATGTCTTTTTTAAATTTGCATAGGCTAGTTGCTATGACATGCATGTGTCAACTAGTGTTTTTTATTTCATGCTTGGTAGCTCATGCATATCTTGGTTGAGCAAGTAGAATTCTACCACGCCTACTTCTAGTTTTGAGGATGAGTATAGGGCAGCTTTCATAGTGACTATTAAGCGTATATGGATTAGAATCCTTTTGGATGATTTGGGTGTTGGCTGGCCTTCTGCCACCACCATCTGTACTGACACTCAGAGTGCATTGACATTTGTGATGAACCCTATCTCCATGCTTGCACAAAGTGCATTGAGATGCATTATGCTTCTCTAGCTCAAGCACTCACTCAACACACACAATTCATGTTTGTTTTAAAATAGTTCTAAACCATTCATATTCTCCATATTCTCTCTCACACACACACAGACACACACACACACACACTCTTCATATCTTTGGGCACACATTGTTTGGTATCCAGTTCTTATTTCTGCCTAGATTCATATATTGTTAGTTTCTATCATATTCACACATTGTATTTGAAACTGAAATATAAGATAGTGTAGGTGAGCATTGTAGCTTACATTACATTTATAAAATCTTGTCTATTATCTCTCTATCTCTAACTCATCAGTGTTTTGAGTCTTAAGGTGTGTATGATAAGGTTTATGTATTGGAAAACCCTATAAACATAAGGTTAATTGTTATTGAGGCACACCCCACTTCCAACATTTGATATCAAATCATAGTTGACATACATGCTTAACAAGATGTGTGACTATAGACTTGAAAATGAATACAAGCCTGAGGGAATGTCTAATTACCCAATGTGGAGTTTTATGATGATGAATTTGTTAATATCTATAGACGTGGAATATTGTGAATGGCACTTATCCAAGGCCAAGAAAGGTTAGAGAAGAGTTTACATCAGCTTCTACAAGAATTCTTATTCCTATTTCTACCCAACACAGGTTAGTGAATAAGAAGGAACTACTTCATCATTAGGACTTTGTACTACTACCATATTACTTCCTACAAAAGAACAATCTAGATGGGATTCAAGGGATACACAAGAGCTTTCATATATTACTATGAGAGTGAAGATTCATATTATATCTCAAATCAAGACTTTCAAAACCTCTCTATAGGCTTGGATGCAATGAAAGAATTTGTTTCATAGCAAAAACCCCACTAGGAAAGCTTATTTAAGGAGACAACTAGCCAACACAAGGATGAAATTTGGTGGATTAATTCAGCCACATGTTTTTAATCTTAAAGATACAGGAGATCACTTAATCAATTTTGGAGTCAACATTTCTGATGAAGAGATGGTAAGTATGCTTCTAAACTCACTTCCATCTACATATGGTGATTTTGTTACTTCTTTATATCTCTCTTAGAGAGATAGAGAACTTTCATTGTTGAATGGAAAGAAGACGAAGGAGACAAGGAAGGAGAAGAAGAATCAGTAATCTAAGAAGGAAGGTAAGTCCACGAATCCTAAGTCTTCGAATTCTTCTCATAATACGTCTTCTATACCCAAAGAAAAGTCTTTAACTACATCTAACTCAAGAAAGGAGTATGCCATTATTTTAAGGAACCAGCTCATTTCATAGTAGAATGAAGAACAAGGAATCTTTATGAGAAGAATAAAGCATTATGTAATAGTGCTAAAGATGATCTAGAACCTAAATCTTGAAAGGTAAATTAATATGCATCTTTTAATATTGAAGAGGTAGATTTTTATGAGGCAGCATTAAATGCAATCTAAAATAATCCTTGGTTTTTTTATTCTCAAGCTTCTAAACATATGACATGTTGCAAAAGGCATTTTCTTATCTTACAAACTCTTCATGTAACAGAGTGACCATTGTAGATGGTCATGAACTGAATGTTGTAGGTGTTGGAGAAGTGGCACTAGAACATATCAGGCATGTACCGAGGCTTCTATC
>CM035429.1:114991659-115004159 GCA_020310875.1 Ceratopteris richardii | reverse complement strand
GATTCTAGAAGAGCTTTCTCATTACCATATGCTTTGTAACAAGTTACTGGCATCGCCTGTGCCATACTTGGATTCATAACACTAGGTCTGCAACTTCTTGAGAACCTTCCTCCAAGACGTATTTCTCTATCTTTCTTTAATAAATCCTAGGTGACAATTCTAGTTCCAATAATAACCAAAATAATAAAAGAGAAAACTACCACTCAGAAAACAATGTTCTCATTGTCAGATATGACCCAAACTTCTGTACTTGAAGTGGGGTGCTAGAGGGAGGGCTGGGGTGCGTGGGCAGGCGGGGAGAGGGAGATAGGAGGGGAGAGAGAGAGGAGGGGCGGTGTGCAGATGGAGGGATGGTTGCAGTGCGTGGGTAGGCGGGGAGATAGAGAGAGGAGGGGAGAGAGAGAGGGGGGTGGTGCCCACGAGGGAGGGAGGTGGTGAGCTCTAGGGTGGGGAGGGGAGGAGGGTGGCGGGTCATGAGGTGGCAGGTTGCGGTGTGGGGAGGGGAGGGGATTGGTAGGGTGGGGGTTGGCTGGCAGAGGGGAGAGAGAGAGGAGTGGTGGTGTGGGGCTTGAAGTGAGGGGTAGGCTAGGTCACGTGGGGCTGGAGGGAGGGGTGGCATGCGTAGGCAGGCGGGGGGGGGGGGGGGGGAGAGAGAGAGAGAGAGAGAGAGAGAGAGAGAGAGAGAGAGAGAGAGAGAGAGAGAGAGAGAGAGAGAGAGAGAGAGAGAGAGAGAGAGAGAGAGAGAGAGAGAGAGGAGGGGAGAGAGCAAGAGGAGTGGTGGTGTGGGGCTTGGAGGGAGGGGCGGGGTGGGTCACGTGGGGCTGGAGGGAGGGGTGGGCTGTGTGGGCAGGCGGGGAGAGAGAGAGAGAAGGGGCGGTGTGGGGCTGGAGGGAGGGGTGGGGTGCATGGGTAGGTGAGGAGAGAGAGAGGAGGGGTGGTGTGGGGCTAGAGGGAGGGGTGGGGTGCATGGGTAGGCGGGGAGATAGAGAGAGGAGCAGAGAGAGAGGGGGGGTGGTGTGGGGCTTGGAGTGAGGGGCGGGGTGGGTCACATGTGTCATGGACAAAGGAAACCATCCTGAACCTTAGATTCCATGTGAGGGGCGGGGTGGGTCACACGTGTCCTCTTGTAATCTTGTAGTATGAGATCTTGTCAAGATCTTTCTTGTATCTAGTCCATCTCCCAGAGTGGAGTTCTTGTAATCCAGAGATCTTGTTCCATACTTATGATCCTAGGTTGTGGGATCTCCTATATTATCTCTAGTCAAGTTATTCATACCTATTAGTCCCGGGTTGTGGGACATCTTGTATCAATCACGTATTCTTGTATTATTTTCCATTCGTGGGTGATCTTGTCATCAGAAGTGTATTTCCGAGATCTTGTCTACTGTACTCAGAGAGCACAATCTAGTGCTCCCCTGACATTTTTGCAAGACTAACTTCCATCCAAGACCAGTCATCATGGAGAATGCTTATGAAGAGATTGTAGCATCACTTCAGAGTCTCCAACAACAAGTCGAAGACCTAACTCATCGACAGACACAAATCGAGATGGGACATCTACGGCATGTAGGTGCACTCCTCCAAGAATTACAAGAACGAATCGGGAGTCTTCAGACAAATCAAGGGAGTATGCAAGTAAATGCAAGTAAATCAAAGACCTAGTACATCCTTCATGAGGGAACATAAGATCTGCATGCCAAAAAAGTTCGATGGTGATCGCACAAAGTTCCGGGGATTCTTGCAACAAGTCAAATTGTACATCCGTATGCAGCCTGATAGATACCCTGATGATGCATCCAAGGTCGGTTTTATTGGAACCTTGCTCTACGGTCAAGCATTATCATGGTTCGCCCCAATCTTGGAGAATGATATGGTCGTACTTCATGACTATGAGGGGTTTCTTAGAGAGCTCATCACCACATTTGGACATGTAGACACGAGTCGAGTGGCAGAAACAAAACTTCGGAAGCTACGTCAAGGTAACCGCCCTGCCTCTACCTACACATCGAAATCTAGGCAATTGATATGTGACCTCACTTGGCATGAAGATTATTTCATACGCCAATTTAGATGGGGCTTAAGGGATGATGTGAAGGACCTTCTACTCACGATGCCGGAGGTGAAGACATTGAATGAATACATCAACCAAGCCATTCAATGTCATAACCGCCTTTTTGAAAGGAAACAAGAAAAACAAGTAGAAGGAAGACCTCGCCAATGGAAACCTTTCCAGCCTAGTCCTAGAGATGAGTCTATGCCTGAACCTATGCAAATAGATGTAACTAGGTTCCAGCCTCTAACACCACAAGAGAAACAAAGAAGGAGGGATAACAAATTATGTCTATATTGTGGAAACCCTGGCCACATTGCAGTTAATTTTCCCAACAAGAGAACGAACTCCAAAGTCGCAGCGACCCTTGTAGAGCAGGGAAACGAGGAAGTCTAGTTGTAAAAGAGACCATACAGCCGGACCATGATATAAGAAAGGGTCTCATAATTCCATCCACACCCGTAGAAACATGTCTTGCCCCTGTCAAGTTAATCATGTCTAAGAAGACCCTTTCCCTTATAGTTCTGGTGGATTCAGGAGTGTCCTCATGTTTCGTTGATAAATGACTCGTTAAGAAACATGGAATTCTAGTACTTCCGAAGAACAGACCAGTAGTAGCTGAAGTAGTAGATGGACAGCCTCTAACATTGGGAAATATAACCATGGAAACCATACCACTAAGAGTACACCTTGGTGACCATGATTCACACATATGTTTCAATGTAATATCAAGTCTAGTAAATATGGTTATCATCGGAATGCCATGGTTAAAGAAACATAATCCAGAATTAATTGGGAGAATAATAAAATCACCCCTCGAGATATCCAGAAGAACCCAACATATGTCGGAGCCAAAGCCTTCATACATGCAGTAAGGAAGGAACCGACATATATGATCTATGCCATACTAGCTCAAGAACCTAAGAAAGATGATCCACTGCAGCTACCCAATCAATACAAAGGCGTGAAGATGCTTCTGAAAAGAAGAATGGAGACATCCTTCCAGAGCATAGACCCTATGATTGTGCCATAGAACTTCAAGAGGGAGCACAACCGCCCTTTGGACCAATCTACAGACTATCCTCAGAGGAACTTACAGAACTACGCAAGAACATTGATGAGAATCTAGCCAAGGGGTTTATCAAGCACTCAAAGTCTCCGGCAGGAGCTCCTATTTTATTTGTAAAGAAGAAGGATGGGACTCTCTGGATGTGTCTAGACTATTGTGGATTGAATAAAGTCAATATAAAGAACAGATACCCTCTACCACTCATATCCGAGCTCTTGGAACACCTTGGAAAAGCAAAATTCTTCACGAAGATTGACCTTCGAGGAGCTTACAACCTTGTCAGGATCAGAGAAGGAGACGAATGGAAAGCAGCATTTCGGACAAGGTATGGCCATTTTGAATATGTAGTTATGCCATTTGGTCTCACAAATGCTCCAACTGTCTTCCAACATATGATGAATGATATCTTTCGAGGATATTTAGATGATTTTGTTGTAATATACCTTGATGATATCTTGATACTTTATGAAAATCTAGAGGATCATGAATGTCATGTGAAGATAGTCCTAGAAAAACTAAGAGAAAAAGGATTATATGCGAAATTGGAGAAGTGCTCTTTCCATAAGACAAAAGTGGAATTTTTAGGGTACATTGTATCAGATAAAGGAATTTTTATGGATCCTAAGAAGATTGAGACAATCCTTGATTGGCAACCACCTTCATGTGTTCGAGATGTACAATGTTTTTTGGGGTTTGCCAATTTCTATAGGATATTCATCAGAGATTACTCCAAGATAGTGACACCTCTTACCAAGCTTATAGGGAACTTCAAATTCTCATGGACCGAAGAAGCAAAAAAGGCCTTTCAGACCTTGAAATCAGCATTTACTACCGCCCCAATTCTAGTTCATCCTGATTCCAATAAGTCCTTCTTCCTTGAGACAGATGCATCAGACTTAGTCCCGGGTTGTGGGACATCTTGTATCAATCACGTATTCTTGTATTATTTTCCATTCGTGGGTGATCTTGTAATCAGAAGTGTATTTCCGAAATCTTGTCTACTCTAGTCAGAGAGCACAATCTAGTGCTCCCCTGACAACATGGGGCTGGAGGGAGGGGTGGGGTGTGTGGGCATGCGGGGAGAGAGAGAGAGAGGAGGGGTGGTGTGGGGCTGGAGGGCGGGGTGGGGTGCATGGGTAGGCGGGGAGATAGAGAGAGGAGGGGAGAGAGAGAGAGGGGGTGGTGCCCGCGGGGGAGGGAGGTGGTGGGCTGTGGGATGGGGAGGGGAGGAGGGTGGCACGTCATGAGGTGGCAGGCTGCGTGGTGGGGAGGGGAGGGGATTGGCACGGTGGGGGTTGGCTGGCAGAGGGGAGAGAGAGAGAGGAGGGGTGGTGTGGGGCTTGAAGGGAGGGGTGGGATGGGTCACACGGGGCTGGAGGGAGGGGTGGGGTGCATGGGTAGGCAGGAGAGAGAGAGAGAGAGAGAGAGAGAGAGAGAGAGAGAGAGAGAGAGAGAGAGAGAGAGAGAGAGAGAGAGAGACAAAGAGAGAGAGAGAGAGAGAGAGAGAGAGAGAGAGACAGAGACAAAGAGAGAGAGAGAGAGAGGGAGAGAGAGAGAGAGAGACAAAGAGAGAGAGAGAGAGTGAGAGAGAGAGAGAGAAAGAGAGGAGGGAGGGGCGGGGTGGGTCATGCGGGGTTGGAGGGAGGGGTGAGGTGCGTGGGCAGGCGGGGAGAGAGAGAGAGAGAGAGAGAGAGAGAGAGAGAGAGAGAGAGAGAGAGAGAGAGAGAGAGAGAGAGAGAGAGAGAGAGAGAGAGAGAGAGAGAGAGAGAGAGAGAGAGAGAGAGAGAGAGAGAGAGAGATGGGGGGGCTCAAGGGAGGGGGTGGCGGGAGACTATGCGGGGCTCAGGAGAGGAGTGGTGGGAGACTATGCAAGGCTGAGGGGAGGGGGTGGCGCGATCTGCGAGGATGGTGGGATGCATAGAGAGAGAGAGGGAGACACAGAGAGAGAGAGATGGAGAGAGAGAGAGGGGCAGGGTGCGGGGTGGAGGGGCAATCGGGGGGGAATGTGGCGGGATGGGGTGGGGATCGCGGAGAGAGAGAGAGAGAGAGAGAGAGAGAGAGAGAGAGAGAGAGAGAGAGAGAGAGAGAGAGAGAGAGAGAGAGAGAGAGAGAGAGAGAGAGAGAGAGGGGGATAGAGAAAGCGGGGTTGGCAGGGGAAGAAGAGATGGGGGGTCATGAGGGCTGCGGAGGAGGGAGAGAGAGAGAAGCACCACAATAGCTTCCGAACTACAGTCACAATGTGTTTAGATCTTTGCACTCACACTCTGCTAGCTGCCTACCAAAACAACGACCTTTTCAATTGATATTTGTAGCTTGTCCACTTGATTCTGTGCAGTAAAGCAAGGGATGGAGAGTGATGTAAGGGGAACACGCTTTGACACTTTTCAATTGATATTTGTAGTCCGTGTCAAAACACTTTTGGCTTTGTTCTTGTAATCGAACAACAGTGGTATTCGCAAACTTATGTCTCTAGGCCTACATGTATTGCATACAATCAAAGATGCCTTTAGATTGAGATGAAACCGCCACATTCCTATGTCTTCACCATAAGATTGCTATAGAGAGCGCTTGTTCCACTTCAAATCCGTGATATGTTTTGAAGAGAAAGCCTAATCACGGTTCATCAGGGAAGTCAAGAACATGAGAGAGAGAATTGTACGGCACTATAGACCCCCACATCAAGTCTTTGCACTGTCTCAGTGCAGCTTTTCGTTTATTTGCTTATTGAATAGACCAAGATAAACTGCGAATGCTGAATGAAAACATGATATGTACAGTGAATGAAGTTCTTCCGTTTCCACTCAATTCAGGTACTTCTTCACCTTGGAGATATTGATCAGGGGCATCCTCTTACCCTGCAAATCCTCCAGATGTACTACTCCATGTGATAATACCTTTACCACCCTGTATGGTCCTATCCATTTGGGTGCCAATTTGGTTGAAATTGCTGGGACCTGATACACTAAAACCATGGATCCTTCCTGTACTTCATTGGTCCTCAGATACCTGTCGTGTAATCTTTTTCACTCTTCTTGTGTTACTTGAAGTTTTTGCATGGCTCCTTCTCTATATTCTTCTAATGCCACCAATCTCCTAATGGGTGGTTCAATTCCAATAGTTTTGTCTCCAAGTTCTCGTTTGATAATAAATTCAAATGGAGCTAATGCCTCTTTTCCACATACTAAGTGAAATGGACTCTCGCGAGTGGTTCCTCTTCTTGTAGTTCTGAAAGCCCAAATTGCACCGATCAATGCTTGTGGCCAGAAGCTTTGATGATCAAAAGATAATTTGCATAGCAATCCAATTAAAATCTTATTGGAGCTCTCTGCTTGGCCGTTTACCCTTGGATAGTAGGCACAAGATTTTTTATGGAAGACCTTGTACCTGTCAAATATAAGTTGGAGCAATTGATTTACAAAATGTGTCCCTATCACTAGTGATTTCCAGTGGGCAACCAGATCTTGAAAAAATATGTTTATACAAAAACTTAGCTACTGTTAAAGCGGTGCAGTCCATAGTAGCTTTATCCTCTATCCATTTAGTTGCATAACATGTGGCCATCAAAATATACTTCTTACCCCCAGGTTGACCAGTTGGACTAATGGGTCCTAAGAAATCAAGACCCAATTGTTCAAATGGGAGCCATCGTGTGGATCTAACTAATGATTGGAAATTTAATCTGGTTGGCGTAGGAGCACATCTCTAGCAAATGTGGCATTCTTTAGCAAACTTGATTGCATCCTTGTAAATATGAGGCCACCATAGTCCTTTGTGGATGATTCTGTGAGCCAATTCTTCCCCCTTCAGATGCCCTTCATTGTGTGCAGCCTCTAGAACAAGATTTACCTCCTCTGGATAAACACACTTTCTCAAGATATAATCTTGACATTATCTATATAACTTCCCATTTATGAGTGAGTATGCCTTGGTTTTAAGGAGTAATCTTCTCTTTTCTATCGGTGTCAAATGCTCTGGGAGTTTTCTAGTAGTAAGAAAATTGAGAATTCCATCATACCAATCAGTATGAGTTGCTACTAGGAAGAGATTACTATCCACTAGTTCATCATTAATACATGTTGCCTTCTCGCTCATTGCAGTCCTAGACACTTGATCTGCCATGTAGTGCTCTCTTCTTGGCTTAATATGAATATCAAAGTTGAATTCTTGAAACAAGAGTAACCATCTCCCAATCCTTCTAGCCACTCTAGGTTTGTTTATCAAGTACTTCAAGGGTTGATGGTCAGATATGACTATAAAATGTACACCGAGAAGATAATGCCGAAACTTTTGAAGAGCAAATACAATAGACAAACCTTCCCTTTCAGTCGTACTATAGTTCCTTTCTGCCTTAGTGAGTAATCTACTAGCATAGGAGATAGGTCTATCAACCTTGTGTGATGATGGTTGAGCTAGAACTACACCAACAGCATGAAGACTGGCATCTGTATGCACATGAAACTCCAATGACCAGTTAGGAACACTTAAAAGTGGAGCAGTACATAACCTCAATTTTAGTTCACAAAAGGCTTTTTCAGCTTCAGCACTCCATGAGAAGGGGACCTTTTTACTGGTAAGCCTTGACAACCGTTAGCTATTTCTGAATACATTCGTATGAATCTTCTATGGTATCTTGCATGGCCCAAAAAACTTTGCACTTCCATTGGGCTTTGTAGAATAGGCATGGAAAGAATAGTAGTAACCTTCGCAAGATCCACGGTTATCCCTTCAGCAGATACTATGTGACCAAGAAGAGTGCCCTTGGTGACCAAAAAATGACATTTAGCAGGATTTAACTTCAAACCTATTTTGAGACATTGCTCAAAGATTTCCTTTAGATTTTCCAAATGATCATGGAAATCTTGAACTGCTTCTCTTCTATCTGTGCCTAAAAACACTGAAAAGTCATCCATGAAAATGCGGAGGAAAGTTGTCAACCACTTGCCCAATATTAAATACATTCTTCAAACCAAAAGCCATGCGATTATAGACATAAGTGCCCCATGGAGTAACAAAACCTGTTTTGTCCCTATCATCAGGGTGGATCACTATCTGATTGTAGCCACTAAAACCATCCAAGAAGCTATACAAAGTGTGATCGGCTACTTCCTCAAGTACTTGCTCTGTAAAGGGCTGAGGAAATCCATCTTGAATAGTCACTTTATTTAAGGCACAAAAATCAACGCAAACTCTTATTTTTCCACTATTTTTCTTGGGTACAATAACCATAGAAGAAAGCCACCTAGAATGTTCTACTGGAACAATTATACTTGCTTCTTCTAGTTTTGTGATTTGCAACTTTACCGCCTCTGCATACTTTGGATTGAGTCGATACGGCCTACTTCTTGCAGGCACGGCTCCCTCAACTAAGGGTATTCTGTGTATTCCAAGCTCCTCTAGTATCCCTATTAGATCTTTCTAGGACCATGCGAAGACATTTTTATAAGAAAAAAGTAAAGAAGTTACCTTCTGGAGTAAAGGGGGATAATGCCATAGCCAAGAGGCCAAGTGGACTACTTGAGGATTCTCTTCATCCCCTAAATTTACTTCTTGAACTAGTGTTTCAGGACTGGTCTTACTTGAGAAATCCTCTCCACTGTATGAAGGATTGGAATTTAGCTTATATTCTGCAATATGTTCTCTGGTCCATCCTTGAGGTATATCTGAAAAGGGGAGATCTTCTCTCCATTCAGCTTCATTTCTTTCCTTTTTTGAAACTTCTATAGTCGTTGCCCCTACAATGTTTGTATTCTCCTACAAACTCTCATTCTCCAACTCCTTGAGAATTTTATGGCCTTTTCCTACAACTCCTTCATCTGCAACTTCTTCCTCTATTTCATTGATTTCCACCGTGCAACACTCTACACTTCCCATCATCCAATTCAATAATGTATCTTCTTCTTGGGGTAGAGAGGGCATTACCTGAGTGTCCACAGTATACCTAGTAGTTTTCCCTGAGTCGAATCCTTCTTCGAAATGTAGTTGCAGTCGGCTATTGGTGCTTGTTCAAATCCATAGTTTGTTTTCTCCCCAATCTTGCAAAGCTTTTGCTTGCCTCAGCCAAGGTCTTCCCAGGAGTAAAGGGTAAGAAGTCTCGTGTGGAAGTGCGATAACAACAAAATCTAGAACAAAGTGGCAACCCTGTACTATCATCAGTACCTTTTCAATAATGCCAAGAGGCACAACCCGATGTTGATCTGCTAGTGTAACTGTGAATGGTGCCACCTTAGTGGGGTTCAAAATCACTTTCCTCATTGTGAAATGTGGCATCAAATTGATATCAGAGCCTCCATCTATGATCACACCTGTGAGAGCTTCATCCTTTATACAAAGAGATAATCTTGAGCTTTGGTAGTCTGCCAAGGGTGCACGGGGAAAATCAACCATGAAACCATCTATACTAGGTGATTGGATCAAGTGAGAAGATTGTATAATCTTTAATAGATCACTCCTTATTTTTGAATCCATCTTTATGAGTTTGTATAGACTAACCTCATGATGAATACCTTTCAGGATGTGTTCAATGTTTATCTCATGAGTGTCTTCTTGCAGACTTGTTGGTTGGTCGCTTAGAGAAGTAGCCATCCTTTCATAAGCTCCTTCAATTTCTGCTTGGCCCTTCCACCCAACCTTCTTTTCCTCCTCTTTGTCCTGGAATCCTTGTTGTTCCGCTCTACGGATTGTTGTTGCTTGTCTGGCTCTAGTCATCATGGGCATTGCAGAGGATGAAACAACATAAGACTGAGTGGTCATACCTTCTTCTTGTGGAGAGACTTCAATCATGTGGATTGGAGCAGGACGGCTTCTTGGGCAGTCTTTTGTATAGTGATCCTTGGCCTCTGGACAATGTTGACAAGGAGGTGCATCTTCTGGAAGGGAACACCTATTTTGCATATGGCCATACTCACCACAGCAATAACACATCAACGGCCTATTATATCTAGGCTTTGTCGTACGATTTTACTCTCTATTAGATGCATTTGAAGTACTAGCATAATATGAATCCAAAGCTTGAGGGTTACCTCGTTGCGGTGTACCGTTGAGGTAGTAACAGTCTCTAGCTTCATGACCATCTTTTCCACAAAATTGACAGCTTACCTTGTTAGGACAATTAGCATTGGAATTTCCATTGTTGTTACATATTGTACACCAAATATACCTTCTTATATCCTGAGTGGTCCGCAAATCTTCTAACTCGCGACGAAGTTGGGCTACTTCATCAGTGCGATGCAGTGGTGGAAGACCTTCTCTTCTTGTTGATTTTGTTGCATTCTCAATGCCTCTAGTTCCTTCCTCGGTTGCCCAATAGGGTCTAGTTTTGTAGCATAATTTGATTGTGTATCCCCTTCAAAATGTTGCCTAGCTTCTTCAATGCGTGATGCTACTGCAACAAAATCATCGAGGGTTGCATCCAATCTAAGAGACTCACGTAGCTTCTGCTGAGATGACCTGGGAAGAGCTTTTTCTATCCATTTTTTAACCAAAAAATCACTTGGAGCATGTGGCAGATGTGCAACAAGTGCTTTTGTCCTAGTGTGAAGTTCATGAAAGGATTCACCTGATCTTAGCCTTAGGTTCTCTAGCTGGTCTAGAGCCCTTTCCGAGGAGTCACTTGGTTGAAGTGTCTGTGAGAAAGCCGTTTTCAAAGCCTCCCATGTAGCAAAATGGCCATCTGCATATTGATTGTACCATTTGTCTGCAAGGCCTTCCAATGTGGATGGGAAGAGTACGAGCATTGCATCCTCTCTATTCTGCAAACCTCGTCCACGGCATAAGGAGATGAACCTCCTGACATGATAATCAGCATCCTCATAATCTTGTCCCTTGAAGGTAGGGAACTTGATATTGAGTCTGGAGAGTAAATGAGAGAGATCCTCCATTTGCACTGGTGTTTCTTCTGATGTATCTGAGGAGAAGTCAAATGTTCTCCTATGCTTCTCCTTTGACACTGGTGCGGCACCCAAATCAATAGATGAATTCAAGGAGGGTAGAGAGGAGGTAGGTTCACTAGTCGAAGATATAGCTCACTTTTTAAGGCTCCTTCGTACACGAAGAGGCTCCTTATCTGCTCGCGTATAGGTCATGTACCTATTTGCAAATGCAATAGGGCAAAAATACTGAAAAGAGGACTATTTACTATCTGCAGGGCCTCTCACAGAAATGCAAGGGTCCCACCGGGCATGCCAAAGTGTAGAGGAGGTACTAGAGTATCCACTTTTAACAAGAGTAGAAAAAATGCATTTCCAGTACTTCGCCTACTCAAGGGAGGTCCTCCTTAGGGAAGTATACCCTTTAACATTTATGTGAGCAAGTAGATCACAATAATTGTGTAGTAAATGTAGACACTGAGAGAGAAGATCAATGACAATGGCAATAGTAAAGGACGAAACCACTCCTTAGTTCACACAGATGAATACAATATGGGCAAAAATAATGCTCAAAAGTTGATGCTCTGGGCTAACATGCCACTCCAAAACTAAACAGAATCAATGCAAGAGATTCATCCGATCCGTAGAATGAATACAACTAGAAGCAGACTGGTACTGATTAGTAATGAAGACTTGCTCCAAGGGGAGGAGCACGGAAATACCACTTACACCAAAAATACCACTGACTCACAATGAATGACAAAACCAAGCCACTTCCTTCACACTATAGTGCTATTAGCCCTCCACTAGGAAGCCCATGCTCTGTAAGCGCCAATTGATTGCCCAAAATTGGAGGTGTAGAACAAATATGCCACTAGATTTGAATTGGATCCTCAAAAATAGGCAGTAGTCATGAATGGTTGGCAGCAATAGTCATTTTTCCCCTTTCACTTTTACCATCTATAGTTTTACCAACATTTTTCCATGTAAATTGAGATCCTCATTTTGTGCTGCACGGGATATTCGAATGCCTTGGCAAACCTGATCTTTCTCATCTCCTATTTGAACAACAAAATTATGCACTCCTTGCTTCTTTCCATTTATATGGAGCTATAAGACTACTTGGTGTCCTTGACTCAGGGGCTATGGTAGGAGTTGAGACATGTTGGTGTTGTGGAAGCTGAGCAGCACCATGGAAAGTAATTGCCCGAAAACATTTGGGGAGATGTGTTTTGTGACAAGGACCGAGGTGTAAAGAAAGGAGATGCACGGAAGGCCTCCAATGAAATATACATTGCACTAGTTCTAAGGAGTGCCATATCTGCTGCCAAAAGTGGCGTCACACGGGAACATGACAAATCTATACCTTTAGAAGATGATGGGATGTCTAGGCAACCCATCTGGGAATTCAGATATGAGTGTGGAATCTCAATAGGTAGTGATTCTGATGATGATGCTTCTTTTGTGCCTTACCCTCCCCTAACTCCACTTAACGTAAAGTTCAGTAATGGAGTTT